>PVIA01014784.1:0-25469 GCA_004024845.1 Tonatia bakeri | reverse complement strand
TGGATACAATATTTTCATTGGAAATATCTGATCTGTATTAGACTTCTAAAATTAACAGTTAAATAAGTAGACTTGTAATCACATGTTCCATTATTTTATACTATCTTTCATTAATTACACAGGATAAAATTAATTCATGTCATGAGTTTCAGGTACGTCCCACTGAGCTGACCCATAGCTCCGACGGCGCCTCCTGTGCAGCAGTGACCATCAGTGAAATGCCATGCAGATTGTGGGCCTCTACCCCGAAAGACAAAAATAGCTAGAAACTGGGAGATACACTCATTCACCTCTTTGCTTAGTCTAGATGACAATAAATCATTTTTTCATCAATTGACTAAACAGTGTTTTAGTAATTTTTGAGGATTTTTTTTTTCATTTAAACAATGTAGTTTCCTTAGGAAGAGTTTTTCTGAAATTCTATAATTGCTCGTGGGGCTCAGGAGATGCTGACAAGTGCAAATCACTGGAGACAAAATGCAAGCAGCTGACAGTTGTCTCCTGTTGGCAATTCTTGTGGACAATAGGTATCAGCAAGAGATAATGGCCGGTGTACAAAGCACCAAGGCAAGACTTCCAGGTTGAATGACAAGTTGTTAGCTACCAGTAGAAGCCATTTGGATAGTGGTCTAAAAGTAAAATCTTTTGAAGACAACTCACGTCTGACAACCTCTAGTCTGATCCCAGGGAAAATCTCCCACCAGACAACGTAGGTTCCAGTCCCTTTGGCCTAGGGTTCTCACACTCTCCTCTCTTTGTTATTGCTGAGCCTGATGGGGCCTCGACTTTTCTTATGCTTTTTCTTAGTAGTATTTTGCTTTGAAGAAGGTAGTGACAGCTCCATCTCCCTTTTCTTGGCATCCCAGTCTTGGTCCCATTGATCCAGCGGCAGCCCCTTCTGCCTGGCGATTCTGCGGTGGTCACGGCACTCGGGCTCGGCCCTAGGGAAGGGGGAGACAGTGACTCTCAGAGAGCACTCAGGAGAGATGGCCAGGCTTTGAAATGGACCTCTTTTCTGACCCTCTGCACACAGCCTGGGCACCTCAGAGGTCCAGCCCAAAGGAAGGAGGCCAAGTTCAAGCATTTCCAAGTGTACACTTAGGTCTCAGACACTAAAAAACTGCTTGGAGGTGGAGAAAACCAGAGTGCTGGAATGAGATGTTAACAAAATCAGACAGTTAGGCACATAGCTTGAAGAAGGTAATTCTTGAAGTGCTAATTCTTGACGTGCTTGCATTTCTACAACAAACAGCATACTACTAGAGGCTGTTTTCCTTAATTTATGTGTATTTTTATTTTTCTTAATTGTGAAAGCCATGTATGTTCATTATAAAAAATTTAAAAGTATAGAAACATGAAAATAAAAATGGCTAATAATTGTGTATGTACTGGATGTGTAGATGGATTCATGTAAGGAATGGTTACTGATGATAGGTCATTAGATAGATGGATGAACAAATTGTCACACATACATGAACAATGAGAAGTGTACATATGTACTGGTGTATATATGGGTCAAAGGTGAGTATGTGACTTGCCTAAAGACATTGGTGAAAGCCACTTCACAGAAATAAAATTTGAGCCAGTATGAAGACAGAATTTGAGGCAACAGTATGTAAGTGCAAAGCATTATACAAAGCACAATTCATTCAGAAGATAGAAAATCTGCATGTCCCTCAGCTCCCCTTCTCCCAATAAGCTGGCAGTGACCTCTCAATAATCAGATCACATACACTGTGTCCCTCAATATTCTGTGTCCCTCCTCTGCCTTGCTCTTATGACCCTTGTCACTTCTATCTTGTATTACTATTATGTCAATAAGTTATCTCCTGTCCCTGACAGGGAACTTCTTGATGTCCCAGTACTGTATCAGATTTATCTTTCAATCCTTTTTAGTATCTAGTTCAATGCCATGCACATAGTAGGACTCCAAAGTATGTGTTGAATGAGACAGGAACTACTTAGCGAAGCTGGATCAAAAGTTGAATTAGCTAGGATCCCTCAGATACTCAGAAAATTGTCAAATACTATCTAGGCTTCTTTTAAACTCTGTTACATTCTTTCTCTTTATCATGTTCACCCAGGAGCTCACTCAGTTGCAACATGAATTTCTAAGAAATTCCTTAATGATCTTTTTACCTGTAGTCTAAGTGCCTTCAACCCTATCTGAACAATACTTCTGCCTCTCCTACTAGAAGAGTAACTTAGCTGAAGCATCTCTTTCAGCTTGCCATTTCTTTAACAAGCTCACACTCATATGTTTGTCCAGCTCCCTATGGCCAACCACTAGCCCACCTTACCTTATTCTCCACTTCTCTCTGGTGTGACGCTCTGCTTAACCAGGCCACCTATTTTTCCCTACCCCTCCACCTCCTCACATGTACACACAACCTATGCACATTTCCAACCTGATGTCTTTCCTCCCAGTCAAGAATCTTTCTCCTCTCTTCATTAGCCAGGTCTTAGCCATCTTTCAAGGTCCAGATTCATTTCTCCTTAACCAGGATTTCTTCTCTCTAAACCCCATGACCGTCAGAGGGAAGTTCCTCATGGGAGATGATGGTAAGTAGCGATGACTTACACGTGATGCATTTTTGTTGTCTACTCAGCACTCTGCCCACTTGTCCTGGTAACAGCACTCCCAACTATTTGGAGGAACCACTCCTCCCCCACTTCACTTATTCTGGGGTGCCTTTCATGCTCAGCCACCTTTGGTCACTGAGAGGGGCTGAGATCACTCAGAGAAAGTCAGTGGAGGAAAGCCAAGGACAGGCCCCTGAGGAATTTCACCAATTTACTCAGGACTGAGTAAAAATAGGTGCTTAGAAAAACATTATGAGGAGAAATAGATAGGTAGACAGAGAATTAGAAGAGAGTAGCATCAGCTACAGCAAAAGACAAGAGTTTCAAGAGTATCAGATGTCAAATTAAATGGAGGTAAGATATGAACTGAGAAGAGGCCATTGATTTGGGAACAAGACTCCCTGGCAACATGGATGAGGGCTGATTTAGCACAATGATAACTCTTATACCATGTCCCATTTTCCAGCTTGCTGTCCTACCTCTCTTATCTGAGATCATTTTTGTATAATCTAAAATAATAATTATAATAATTATATGTTATGGCATTAAAATGATAGTAATGTATAATTACAAAAATTATAATTTAATATAATTTATAAGTAATAGATTTTACATAACATAACACACTATAGTTTCTACACCAAATTTGTCATTTCAGTAAAAAATGAATAAAAACAACTCAAACAATAGTTGTTTGAATTTCCTCTTTTCATTTTCATTGACCTAAGATCACTGAGTCAGCAAAGACCTTGGTCACAAGCTCCTGTTTCTCTGTCCTTTCAATAGTGAGAAATGAATGGAACTTACTTCTCCAGGAATGCCACACAGGCTTTCTGCCCGTAGATCTGTGCGATCCTCTTTGGTGTGTCTCCAAAGAAGTCAGGGGCGTCGATGGCGGCGTGCAATGCATGAAGAGTTTTGAGCACGTTCAGATGGCCTGACTCAGCTGCAAAATGAGCTGGGGTCCAACCCACATCAGTTACCAGGCAGGGTCTGGCTCCATATCGTATGAGGAGCTGCAGTACCTCCACATGCCCTTAGGTGAGCCACGAAGAAGGAGAGGGTTAAGATTAAAATATCTCTGCCAGCCTGAGGCCAGGGCTAATTTAGACAGCACAAAGGAGGGGAAGAAATTGGCCTTCCAGGCCCCTCCATCTTCCTAGCACCCATCCCTCCTTCCCTTTTTTCTCCTTAGAAAGGACCCATCACCCCACCCTTACCCCTGAAGAACTGAGCTCTCACCCAGGGTCCAAGGCCCTATAAGTATTCCCTCTACTCCTTCCCAGGCACTCTCCTCCCGGTCCATCCCTGCAGCCCTGACTGGAAATGGTGCTTTCTCTCCCAAGTCACTCTACCCCTTCCTATGCTGGCACCAACAGGGCTGGCTGCTTTTGGCAGTCTCAAGGCTGATTTCAAAAACAAATATTTTGCTACAGCATGGATGGACCTTGAGGGCATTATGCAAAGTCAGACAGAGAAAGATATAGATGAGTCAGACAGAGAAAGACAGATATCGTATGACCTCACTTATATGTGCCATCTAAAAAAACCTGAAGCCAAGCTCATAGGTACAGAAAAAAAGATTATATTAGTGGGTTCTAGAAGTGGAAGGTGGGGCGAAATGGGTGAAGGTGATCAAAAGGCACAAACTTCCAGTTATAAGTTCTGGGAATGTAATGTACAGCCTGGCGACTATAATTAATCATTCTGTGCTACATATTTAAAAACTCCAAAGAGAATAGATCTTAAAACTTATGACAAGAAAAAAAGATTGCAACTATGGATGGAGATGGATGTTAACTACACTTTTTGTGGTGATCATATCACAATACATACAAAAATCAAATCATTATATTGTACACCTGAAACTGATAAAATGTTATATGTCAATTGTACTTCAATTAAGAATATTTGAAGTCCCACTTACATTGTAGCTAGGAAAGAGTGATTGCACAGGCTTTTTACTGAGATAGGTGGGGCTTCTTATCTGACAATAAATACCAGTTATTAAATACCAGTTACTAGTTACTATGTCACCCCAGACAAGCAATAAATGTCTACGGCTCAGTTTTCTCATTTGTAGATTAAGGATATTGCCACTTACTTCACTGAGTTCTTGTGAAGTAGAAATAAAATCACAGACATAAAGTGCATATAACATACAGCAAGTGTTTGTTAAAAGGTCTCTGTTATAGCTACCATGACATCGCACTTAAATTTTTGCAAAATCCTCCCAGTTGATTTCTCTACAGCCAGTGTTGCTCCCTGCCAATACATTCTCTGAGCGCTCGTTTGGAGGTTCTAGCAGGGGAGCGCAGCTACTCGTACACCCTTGACCGAAGACCGGTCCTCTCCTCTAGTTGAGACGGTTGTCCTCTTCGACCGAGCGCGCAGCTTCGGGAGGGACGCACAGGGATCAGTGAGGGAGGAAGGGGACACCCGCCTAGCCAGCCAGATCAGCCGAATCAACCCTGGTGATCAATGGGTGACAGATGTCGCAGATCGCCCTCACATCCCCTGCCAATCCATTCTTTATACAAGAGATAAAACAAATTTTTAGAAAGCCAAGTGGACTGTAACATTTTCTTAGTTAACATTCTTCAATGAGGTTCTATTGCCAAAGGCCTTGACAAGCCCATTGGCTGAATTTTTGCCACTGTCCTCCTCCAATTCTATAACTGAGCCATGTTAGGCATGGGAAATACAGCAGCAAACAAAACAAAGTCCCTGTCCTGCTATAGAAACAATGCTTCATTCCCGTTAGAGGTCAGGAGGGCAGAGGACCAATATTAATTGAGAGCAGATTATGTGCTGGGCACAGTACACCCTTATCTCGCTGAATCCTCACTACAAGACTCCAAGGTAGCATTATTGTTCCATTATGCAGATGAATAAACTAAGGCCTAGAGACAATACATAACTTGGTGAGGTGCTATTCCTAGTAAATGAAGGTGCCAGGATTGAAATGTCCCAATTGGCTCCCAAGAAATGTTCTTTTGCTTCCCCACACAGACTACTGACTGGTGCCTTCATGAATGATGGACTCAAGGGGATGGGTTCTACCTCGGCATTGTCCACTCACCTTTGATTGCAGCCCAGTGAAGTGGGGTTCGGTCATTCCAGTCCACATCCTTATAGTTTGGGTCACAGAGACCTTTCTTCAGAATCTTTTTCACTGAATTGTACTCCCCTGCAGCCACAGCCTGGTGGAGCTTTGTCATGTCTGACATTTTGGTCAATTCCATGACAAAAAACAACTGTGGGAAAAACATGCCACTTAGGAAATTCTCCACAGCTCTTTATTCTTGGTGAGGAATCTTTATCATAAATTTGCATCCAAGTTGCTTCATGTGTGTGCTCTGCTGAGTGTATTTGGATCCTAGCTCCTGTGGTTAGTGCGTGCCACTCACCTACCCAAATCTATCAATGGTTCCCTTCTGTCTCCAGGACTACAGGCTACAGTCATGGGCTGGCACTTGCTATTTGTCCTCAAACCCCTTTCCAGGGCTGGTGGTGTGACTCTGAGTTAATTGTGCAATTCTGTGCCTTACATTCCTCATCTGTGGAATGAGGACGATGTGCCAAGGCTGTTGTAAGGGTACGGTGACAATCCATGTGAAAATTTGTCCTGGGTACAGAATATACACTCTGTGGAAATTAAATACCACCGCTATGTCAATTCAGGAGATGGACAAAATAGAAACATACAAATAAAATGGCTAAAATTATTTATAGCATTAACACATAAACCAACAATTCTCATTGTCTATAGATGCTTGGGAATCCCTGAAAGTCTTTCACAAGATTCATGAGGTCAAAATGACTTTAATTATAATATTGAAATATCTTTGGCCTTGTACACAGGGCTGACAATTGCCCTGATGGTGCACACACAAAGGGGCAGAAAAGCTGCTGGTGTCTCAGCACAAGGAAAGGAGCAGTGGCAGTGGCCCTACATGGGGCCAGCAGTCATGGTAACCTTTACCGCCACACACATGCAGTTAAAAAAAAAAAAAAGCTAATTTCCATAAAGAAACTAAAACAATAAGAATTATTAGCTTTTATAAAATTTTTGCCCTTGACTACATGACTTAATGAAAGGGATTTTAAAATAATAAAATATGTCAACATTTGGAATGTCTACATAACTCCATGAGCCCGTATGTCCTGTATGACAAGGACAGAATGTTGCAAAATCTCACATGGGAACAGAGACGAATTCAAAACAGGCCAATGCATTTTAGTTCAATGAAGTTTAATTTAGAGTATGAAAAGCACACTGACATCATTTTAGATTCCAACTGACATTCAAAGCACTGCCACTTGTCCACTTTTGGTGCAGTGTCAAAGAAAAATATTCACAGTATCTGAAAAGGGCATAAAATACTCCTCCTTTTTCCAGCTTCGTATATGTGTAAAACCAAATTTTCTTTATAACTTCAACCAGAAAACAACAAACTGAATGCAGAAGCAAATATGAGAATACTGCTGTCTTCTATTAAGCCACATATTAAGGAGATTTGACAAAAAAAGTAAAACAATGCCACTCTTCTTCATATTTTTTTATTCTAGAAAATAGTTATTTTTCATAAAAATATTTGTATTATTCTCTATTATGCTTATTATGATTTTCAAAAATGAATTAATCCACATTTTAAAATTTTTTGTTTTAATTTCTAATGGGGCAAATATCAATAGCTATAATCCACATTTAAAAAACTCCCTTTGGGATTCTCAGCAATTTTTAAAAATGGAAAGGAGTCCTGAAACCGAAAAGTTTGAGAATTACTGATGTAAAAAAAAAGGGGTTGAGATATAGGGAACAAAGAATGAGAAGGGAGCCACTAGAAAGGGGGCTCTTAGAAACGTCTCTTTGATCCCAACATTGAAGTTGAGACGTTTAGAAGTTGGAGTCAAATACAGCTGTGGTCCAGCAGCAGCAGCTGCCAGCACACTTTAGAAACCAAATTACTGGGCCCCAAATCAGACCTACTGGATGAGACACTGGGGTGGGAGGAGCAATCCGTGTTACAGTCAGTCCTCCAGGTGAGCCTGATGTATGAGGACATACATATGAGGGCCAACCCAGAGTGGGAGAGAAGGAAGTAACATTATTTATATGCAACGTCCAGCGTTATGATGGTGGTGATTTTCTGGGGACAGAAGGAAAGGATCATTCACCAAGACTAGGAAGTGAAAGGCACTCTCTCTCTGAAAGTGACCTAAGCTGGGTCCCAAAAGAATGACGACCAAAATAGAAACAGAGGCCCAGGCAAATGGAACAGACTGACAGCTGTCAGAGGAGAGGGGAAGGGGAAGGCTAGGTGGGGGAAGGGGAAGGGATTGGTCAAAGAACACACATGCATAACCGGTGGGCGCAGACAGCAATGTGGTGATGGCCAGAGGGAAGGGGGGCAAAGGCAAGGGGCAGGTGGGCAAAAGGAAGGAAAATGGGAAATCTGTAGTAATATAGACAATAAAAATAAAGAAAAAAAGAAATTCTAGAACATGGAATAAAGTTTTTTTGTCATGTACAATAATGCTACAAAATATGACAACTATAATCACTCTCGTTACAGCTCTAACTTTGCTTATGCCGGCCACTTGAGGGGGGTTCTTATGCTATGTAATGCTTGGTAGCATAAAGTCAAAATAAAAAATATTTTAAATAAGTTTTATCAGCCATAATCAAAATAAAATTAAAGCCACAAACATTATTCTTTTTAGAAAGGATTTTCTGATGGTAGTGTCATGTATTTATGTATCTGTGTGTTTATTATGGTTTAAAGACAATCATCTTCTAATAAAATATCTAGAGATACCCTATGTGGAATAATTAATTGATTCACCTTTTAAACAAATTATTGGACATTTCCACTGTGCAGCACAAAATCATATACTTCTTGTTATAAAATCATTCAAGAATTTCATCCAATGTTTTGAGTGTTATGTTTCTATTTTAGCATTGTAACTAAATTTATTTTTAAAAAGTTAAAAAAAAAAAGCAGGAATAAGTCATCTTGGGCGCTGACAGTGGTGGAGGGTCCCAGCTCAGGCACAGCACGTCTGCGGCGGGAAGGCACACTCTGCCGAGTGCAAGCACTTCACCTCTAGTGTGTAGACCAACGGTCCACAGAGTTTCTTATAAAATGCTAGATAGGAAGTTTTTTAGGCCTTGTTGGCCAATAGGTAAAATCAAGACTGTTATGTAACAAGAAAAACTCCTGCCTGCTTTAACGGGGCTGTGGTCCCCTAGGAAAGAGCTGGTGATTGAGGGTGAGCATGCTTTGTGAACAGCACCGCTCAGCCAGAGACATTCTCAGGGCGAAGAGCAACCTGTTCGAGTGGGAAGCGCTGGCAGGTGGAATGGTCACTTTCATTCTGCCCCAGGTATGCCCAGATCCCAGCACACTCTCTCTCCTCTCCAAGAGTCTGACTGTCACAAGTTGACAGCTGGCGGGGGGCAAGGTGACTTCACCGGACAAGGGTTTCACTGCTCCGTTCCCTATAGCTGTCAGTAGCAGAGTCCCCAGAGTGCAGGTGGTGAGCAGCAGGGCCCTGGGCAGTGGCTAGGCACAGCAGTGGGCTCCAGAGGCAAGTGCTGGAAGGAAATGAGGGACTTGGGGCACAGAGAGTGACCTCAGCTGGCTTCCCCAGGCCCACAGTGCTTGCCCAGTGAGGCCCACCTCCACAGGTGCTGACCACGAGCCTACCAAAACAGGGAGGGAGCCAGATTTGCCCTGGAGATTACAGTTTTACCAGCCTCTGGTGTTTATGAAGTATCTGGGATCTTGTTAAAATGCAGATGCTGATTCAGAAGGACGGGGATGGGGCCTGAGATCCTGCATTTGTAACAAGTCCACATAGCAGCTACTAGTTCATAGACCATACACTGGGTAGCAATAGCTCTGTAGCTACAAACTGGGGAGAGAGTGGAAGTAAGGTAGAAGCAGTCTGGCTGAATCGATGGTGGGTTTAAACAGTAGATGCCTGGGCCTCAGGCCAAAGGTGTTTAGCATCTCTGAGTGGCTGGGCAAAGACAGGCTTTTAGCGTGAAGTGGGTACTCAGTGCGTATGTTAGGTAACAAAAGATGGTGCAGGATTTTATCTTGTTTTCATAGAAAACCCTTATACCGGAGTGTTCAATCAATAATAAAATAAAATATAAACAAAGGTGCCAGATGGTTTTTAATCTGCAGGTATCACAAAAATCCAAACCATTTTTAGCACCAGTGCATGGAAGCCTCTTTTCCTGCCATTCACACAAACCTTTGTGCAGGTTTACACTTAAATAAACCCCATTTGTTTTATATGTGAATTCATACCAAGAAAATTCTACAACTTTCTATGGATAAATTATAATTTAAGTAGACATCTCAATGAGTAGGTAGCTAAATTTATTTGCAGAGAAATTGATGAACTGATCCTAAAAAATGGAAATATTGAGGGACTTGGAATGGCCAAAGAAACCTCGAAAAAGAAGAATAAAGTAGGATTCACACTTCCTGATTTCTAAACTACTAAAAAGATACAGTAATCACGGCAGTATGGTACAAAGTAAGTCGTGCAGCATAAAGATAGACATTTGGAACAATCGAATAGAATTGAGTCCCAAAATAACTTTACATTTACAGTCAATTGATTTTCACAAAGATACCAGGAAAATTCAAATGGGAATAAATGGTCCCTGAATGGTATTGGCACAATTGGATATCCATATACAAAAGAATGAAGTTGGTCCTCTACCTCATGCCATATACAAAATTTAACTTAAAAATGTACAACAGACCTAAATATATGTCCTATAACTAAAACGGTTAGGAGAAAACAAGGAGGTAAGTCTTCATCGTGTTGGGTTAGGCAGTGGTTTACAGATAGAACAACAAAAGCACAAGCGCAAAAGAAAAAATTAAATAAATTGCATTTCACTAAAATTAAAAATGTTTGTTCTGTAAATGATAACTTTGAGAAAGTATAAAGCAACTATAGAATGTGAGAAAATATTTGCAAATCATATAAATGATAAGAAATGTGTGTCCAAAATATATAAAGAACTGTGACAACCAAACAATAAAAAAAAACAAATAACTCAATTAAAAATGGTCAAAGAATATAAATAAAAGTTTCTCCAAAATAAATATGCACATAGCCAACAGTGCATGACAGGTGCTCAGCATCATTAGACATTAGGGAAATGCAAATCAAAACCACAGTGAGACACCGCTTCACACCCACTGGAATAACTATAATAAAAAAGGCAAATAATAACAACTGTTGGCCAGGATGTAGAGAACAGGGAACCCTCGTACACTGGGGTAGAAATACGAAATGGCACAGCCTCTTTGGAAAGCAGTTTGATAGTTTTTCAAAAGGATAGACATAAGAGTTCTTATTATGTGACCAGTAATTCTAATCTCAGGTATATACCTAAAAGAAATGAAAACACATGTCCACATAAAAGCTTGAACACCAATGTTTACAGCAGCATTATTCATAATATTCCTAAAGTGAAAACAATCCAAGTGTCCATTAAAGGACAAATACATAAAAAAACGTGGCATACTCATACAGTGGAATATTATTTGACAATGAAAAAAGAATGGGGTGCTACTACATGCCACAACATGGATGAATCTAGAAAAAATGCTAAGTGAAAGAAGCTAGTCACAAAAGACCACGTATTTTAAGATTCTATTTATATGAAATGTTTGGAATAGGCAAATCTATAAAGATAGAACATTAATTATTGGTTGCCTAGCACTGGAATGAGGTAGGGGTGGGAAGTGACTGCTAAAAAGTACAGGATTTTTAGCCCTGGCTGGTGTAGCTCACTGGATTGAGCGCAGACTGCAAACCAAAGTGTCACTGGTTCGATTCCCAGGCAAGGCACATACCTGGGTTGCAGGCCAGATCCCCAGTAGGGGGCACACGAGAGGCAACCACACATTGGTGTTTCTCTCCCTCTCTTTCTCCCTCCCTTCCTTTCTTTCTGAAAATAAAGAAATAAAATCTTAAAAATATTTTTTTTAAAAAAGTACAGGATTTCTCTTTGTGGTGATGAAATGTTCTAAAATTAAGTAGTGGACAGTGATGCTTTGACAGCTTTGAACATATTAAAAACCATGAATTGTGTACTTTAAGTAGGTGAATTTGATGGTATGTAAATTATATCTCAACAAAGCTGTTTATAAATGATACTATAAATTAGATGCTTTCTTAAAAGAACAAAAAATGTATTTGTAGAAAACATACACAATTCACTAGCCTACCACTGACTACTAAAATTTAGCAAATTTTTCTTCACGTGAATCCCTGTATATTTCAGTGTGCCTGAATCTCTATATTCCTGGTACAGGTGTCACAATGTAGAAAAGTAGCCAGGAAATATAAACTCCAATGAATATGAATAATCTAGAATAACAGCAGGAAACACCTGAAGACAAGAGTAATATTAACAATACTCACTGTCTTGGTTGAAACCTACTTGCTCAGTGCCGGCCGCAGGAAGTCTCAGCCGCCTGTCTTGTTGTTTTACACCATGGAAACTGACCCCTCCTTTCTTCCTCATTAAAGCCTGTCAATTATCCTCAGCTTCACTAGGTGGTAACTCTCTAGTGCATGGGGACTCCCCCTCTGTTTGCACTGAAACTGGTCAGCAATTCCAGTCTGCTTCCATAGTCCAAGTGTGGTCCCTGGAGTGTTAATTTCAAATGGCATTTAATAAAAAAAAAACATGAAAATTGGAAAAATGATGGACAGAACACTGTGGAGTAGTGGGGGACAAGGTGCCCCCCTCACATTCAGGGCCAGCTGGGAGAACTTGGACAAAGCCCTTAACTTTGCTGAACCTCTGATCTCACCAGTAAAATGAAGTTTTAACATCTTTCCCTAGGGCTGTGAAAGATGAGCAGCTGAAATAATTTATGAAGCTCCTGGCACAGGGTAGAGGGAGGGAGGGAGTAAAACTTTGGGTGCTTTCTCCTTGCCTCCTCTTTCTGCTCCCTTACTCTAAACATCTACTATCTTTATGAAGATGCTGCTCTAAAAGGACGTTCTTCCTCCCTCCTCTCTCTCTCCTCCATCCCTCCATTCCATACTTTCTTCCTCCTTTCCTTGTGCTCCTCCTCCTCCTATCCCTCTTCCTCTTCCTCCTGCTCTTCCTCCTCTCTTTCTCATCCTTTCTCTCTTTCTCTCTTTTCCTTTCTTACATGTATTTTTGTATTTGTTTTCTTCCTACCTTTCTCCCTACAAGTATTTATTTTCTTTCTACCTTTCTTCCCACGGGTATTCATTGAATGCCTGGTATCTGCCAGACACTGTGCTGGACCTTGTGGAGAACAAGGCAGTCATTGTCCTCTCTTCTTTGAGCTTAGAGTCCAGAGAAAAAGACATTCAATGAGAAAACAAATAAATGTATACATGTGAAATCACAACTTCTGTAAGTTTCATGAACAAACAACATGCAATGGCAGAGAGTAATGGGAGAGGAGGGCAATCACGCCTGTCCTGAAGTGGTGGCGTTTGACCTGAGACCTGGCATCAAGAAGTTAAGCATCCGAGGTGCTAGGGAAGGTGTTTCAGGCAGAGGGAGGGAGACAGTTTGGACTAAGTGAGAAACAAAGAAGAGGAGGTTGCAGCCGGCCTACAGGGTGTGGGGCAAGTGGAACAACATAAGATGAGTTTAGCATAAGCAAAGGCTAGATCATTCAGGGTCTCCTAGGACACAGCAAGGATTTTTAAATTTTATTCCAAGGACAAGGGAAAGTCATTGAAAGGTTTAAGCAAGAAACAAGATGGGGAAATTTATTTATATATATTTTAAGGTGACTTTGGCTTCTACTTGGGGTAGAGACTGAAGGGAAACAAGATCAAAAGCAGGAAGATCACTGAGAAGGCTACTGCTGACACCCAGACAGGGAGGCAGTGGCTTGTTGTGTTTGGCTGTGGAGATGTAGAGAAAAGACTGAAATCAGGAATTATTTAGGAAGGAATATTAACAGGACTTATCAATAGAGTCTGTGTGTGCGGTGAGGCAGATAGGGGGATCCGGTATGATTGTTGGACTTCTGATTTGACCACTTTGGTGTGAAGGTGGTGACTTTTGATGGGGTAGCGATCACTAGAGGGGGGCCAGGCTTCGGTAGCAGAAGGATAGTTTAAATTAAATGTTCTGTTTTGAATGTGTTAAGTTTTGAAGTGCCTGTAAAGCATCCAAATATCAAATAGGAGTCTGAAGTTCTGTGATACCCATTGGCAGATGTCAGCATATAGGTGGTATTTAAAAGTATAGGACTATGTATGGCAAACCAAGGATATAGCAAGTACAGGGAGGAGGGAGACCCAAGCTCTGAGGCCTGGTATCAGTTAGAGATATGGAAGCAAAGGATGAATTATCAAAGCAGATTAAGAAGCACTGTCAGAGAGGGTGGAGGGAAACTGGGAGAATACAGCTTCACAGAAGCTATAGGCTAGAAGGAGTAATGGTGAGTGCGTCAAGGAGGGCAGAGTTTAATGAATGCCTATCATAGGGTGGAAAGATTCCCATGAGACCCCTTGCTCACCCTCAAAGAACTCAGTGTCTTAGTACACTTTCTAAACATCAGAACAGTTCCAATTCAGCTTGATTTTATACAACAAATACATATTTGGTAAGCAACTAATGAGTGTGGAATGATGCAAGGATGCAAGGACAGAGCCCTACTCTCAAGGAACCTGCAATCTAACAAGGATCCCCTCGTAAGAAGTGGGGCTGTTGCCATCCGCAAACTGCGTGCATCTGGGGCCACAGCTCCTGCATGGTTCCTTCCTTAACACGCATGTCCCTCACTTTGTGAAAAGTTACATTACCTCACTTTGCGCTTATGAAAAATCTCTACTAGTACCTATTTTTGCTAACTGGAGAAATCCAAAGAGGATTTTCACTTTTACAAAAAAAGGTGAAAATAGTTCAGGGTTGGTTTTGCAGCAGCCATTAGAGAGGCAGCGTGCACCCCAAGCAGCGAGAGTGGCCTCCTGGAGCTCCTTCCCTGGAAGCATGCTCAGCGCCCAGCACCGAGCCATCAGAGCTCTGAGCTGTGTCTGGGAGCATCTGTGCTTCATCCCCACTTATTTTGTGAATCTGTTAGCAAGATGAGTTGTAAGATATCATTCACAGAAGCCTGAGAGAGCTCATAAGAATGTTATACTTAGCATAAAACCAGAAGTAATTAAGCATATTTGGTATAACTTGGTAGGTTATTTTGAGGTCTGGGAACACTCAAAATTTTTTCTGTATTAATTAGTGGTCACTGTATCTTTGCTTACACCATTTCAGCTTACTAAAAGTTTTATAGGAAGCTCCAGTTTTAGATAGCATGGAAAAGCTGTAATAGGTTTCTGACCTTCAATCTTTTGACAAGCCATGAGCTGGCCAGGAAGTGAGGCAACCAAAGGGAGAGGTCCCCAGGATTTCTTGTAAGTCAAGAGTGAGGCAATGAAGAAATGCCTAAAAAGAGTATGTTTTGATCTAATATTTTTTTAAATTTTGACACAAATAGCACACAAAGCAATATAAAAGTAAGATAAAGATAAACCTTACTTTACAAAAATATTAATTATTTGTGCACTACTAGTAGTAGCAGGATCTGCTAATGGGATACTGAATTTGTGTGGTAGCTGCCTTTCAATGTGACCTCGTAGTTCATGAGTAATTTCATCTGGGATTAGTGTCAAAAATCTACCCTCAAGTGTCTCTTGCTCATGTCATGATAGGCAACAGAGGCACCAACAAATATCTGCGGGCCACCCATTGACCTTGGGTCACACTGACTCAGGCACTGGGACTACAATCCTGACCGAGGTGACTTCCATGAAGTCTTTTGCCCCATAGAATCAAGTCCATTTTCATATCAGGATGGGACTCTAGAAATTAGGATTCAAAAATTCATTTTATGGATGAGAATATTGAGACCCACTGACACAAACTTATTTAATGAAAGGCACACTGCTACTGGGTTTTAGTTCACCTCTTACAATCCCCCACACCCTAGTTAAGTTCAGCATGCAGAGTAGATATACAGTGACCACAGGTTCAAGTGAGGGCCAGGCAGCCTTGCCATTCCTTTGCACATTCACTGCTTGTTATGGAGCCTTCCTCGGGACACTGAATTGACTCTTTTCTACCCCCTTCAATTCTAAAGCAGATGACAATAGCAAGTCCGTGTAGGCTTTGATCTCAGTGCTTCAACATACATTAACAAGTTTAACCATGTGGGGCCAGGACAAGTATTATCCCTACCTTACAGAAGAACAAACTAAGAATAAGGCCTAAGTCAGTGACAAAGCTAGTCATCGGACAACCCAGGTACTTTGGTTATAGTAACTATTATAGTAACTATGGTCTTATCTACTCAGTTATATTGTCTCCTGAGATGGTAAGTCAAAATCACATGCAAGAGTTATTGAAGTTACTTCTTTTCTCCCTAGGAAATGACAGTTTTAATTTCAAACCAATACTTGTGAAAGAGGCAATACAGTGAGGTGGACAGAATGATGACATAGGAACTGGGAGTGGCAAGAAGGAAATGAAATGTTTGTTGAATGTCTTCATGCATCAGGCATTGTTCTAGGTGTTTTATGTGTATTAACTCACCATTCCTAACTAAGTCGGAGATATAGTTTACAAGCAAGGAAATGGGGGCTCAGAGAGCTTGAGCATGCTCAGACCAGGGCTGTCTATGTGCTATTGAGGATGGGAGAGCTGATCAAACTCTGGCCTGTGTCTGAGACTGGGAAGGTGAGAGTTGGGATTCATTTGTGGCTCCCAAATCATTTGTTCCCTTCTGCCTACATACATCTTGTAGAGGTTCCATGGGGCCTCCTAGTCAGGAAGGAGGACTTTGGTTGACATCTTGGACCATCCCTGGGATTAGACTGGAGAACGGGGATATGCTGGGTCTGGGATTCCCGCATCGCTGCTGATCAGCACAAACTGAAGATTCGTGCCAATCCAGCATGAGGTTTGTGGAATCTTGTTCTGGGGAGTGAGGACTTCCAGGTTGGCCATATTTTCTCTAGGTGTTATTTTGTCATCTTGTATCATTTAGAGACGTAGCTATGTTTCCCTTAGCCTCTACTGGGTGCTGCGTAGCCTGAATGCGGGATCTACGTAGTTCTCTCACATGCCGACTTTTGGATTATACAAGGGCTTATATAAGGACTCTGTGTCACTGTCTGTGTACATAATATCCCTTCCACATAGCAGCCCTTTCCAGGTGATGCTGAACAGCA
This sequence comes from Tonatia bakeri, assembly GCA_004024845.1. Taxonomy (NCBI): domain Eukaryota; kingdom Metazoa; phylum Chordata; class Mammalia; order Chiroptera; family Phyllostomidae; genus Tonatia; species Tonatia bakeri. The sequence goes on along the minus strand of PVIA01014784.1, from coordinate 8,618 downwards.
AGTGGGACTCTGTTGCCCGCCACCACCCTCCAGGCAAAATTCCAGAGGCAACGGTTTGGTGATGAAGGAAAGGAGTCTTTATGCAAAAGCTTCACAATTTTGGAATAACAGCTTTCCATATGCATTAGTCACTGCAGCCTATCAATTAAGGCCAAATTCTTTAACACCTGAGTTCTATCATTTCCCCTGTTAGTTTTTTTTTTTAAGATTTTATTTATTTACTTTTAGAGAGGGAAGGGAGGGAGAAAGAGAGAGAGAGAGGGAGAGAGAGAGAAACATCAATGTGCAGCCACTGGGGGCCGTGGCCCGCAACCCAGGCATGTGCCCCGACTGGGAATCGAACCTGTGATGCTTTGGTTCACAGCCCGCGCTCAATCCACTGAGCTACGCCAACCAGGGCTCCCCTGTTAGTTTTTAATTATCTTATTTCTATATGGTTTGTTTATAAATTAAAATAACATAAAGTACAAAAACTACACAATTTTGGAAGAATGACAGGCTTCTTCCTCACAGGTCGAACCCTCTAGAACACCCAAAGAAGAATAACACTGCTGCCCTCTGCCAGGGTAGCCTGATCCTAGGTTGTGCCCAGGGTTCCTTCCCATCCAATATACTGTCTGCTGGGAAATGCAGGCAGCTGCTGCACAATCATCCAGGCCTCCTGGAGGAAGAAGAGAGCCTGAGAACCACAGCTAGCCAGTCTGAGAGTGCGGGAGCCCTTCTTTTATTTCAAGTCTCTTAGCCCATAATTCCATGCGCTCTGGAGGTATTCAGCTTCTCATCCAATCCTGACCTAGACTGTTTAGCATTGCCTCCTCCTATAGCTCCTCCCTGTTCCTCCCCAGTGATCTGATCAAATGTCTCTGTATGGCAGACATTTCATCTTTTCTATAGTCTGCTGTGGCTGTTCCCCCGGCTCAACTGCCTTAAAGAAGTCCCTTTGAGGGACAAATTTACAACAGAATTTCCCTGAGTTCCTTATCATGCATGTGAAAAGGCCAAGTCTCTTTAAATAGTTATCGATCCAGTTGAGGAGCCAGATCTTGCATAAATAAAAGATAATTGAGACTATATTAAATGCCCCAAGAGAAGCACTAAAGCACTTGAAGATATAACGTAGCAATCTTTAGAGGATGCAGAAAGTCTTCCATCTGTTCCATCAGGTTCATTCTGCATTATTCACTGGGGAGGCTTACCTGTAGGGACAGTATCCATGGGCACCAGTGCCGTCTGGCTTCCAAGGGCCTGGCCAATTTCCAGCAGGAGATTTGAAGGTGGATGGGAAGTGGGGCTGGAACATTTAGTCCTTTGGCTTCCTACATGGTTCAGAGGTTTGCTGCAGAGGTCACAGCCCCTGTCAGGTGGCCCTTTCCCTGGAATTATCCTCACCAGGTCCCAGTCTTTGCTTTCTCTGTCCTCTTGCTCCTTCTGGGCCCTGGGTGGTAAGGGCTCCCTGGTGTTGTTTGCCCAGAGGCACTGCTATGCCTAGTGGGGTCCCCTGAATTCTACTCTCAACTTGCTAAACAGTTATCAAGTGATCAAACACTCATTAAATAATCCAGTTTGAGGATGACACATGATTCCCCAATCTGACCAATAAAATAGGAATTCTATAGTCAAAGGGGAAAGCCCAGCATGGAATTCAGAATGGGTGAGTGTGAAGTGAGTTGAATAGGGGAAACCTAAGTGAAAAGAAGGTTGAGGCCAGATCCTGGAAGGCCACAAATGCCATGGCAAGATATCTGGGCTTCATTTCTACCTGTGTACAGTGTGCTGAGTTTCTAAACAGAGAAGTAAAATGATTACAAGTTCATCATTTTTAGAGAAGTAATTTTGCTATAAGAAAGTATAAAGTATTATGGAATGAAGAACATCCATGGAGGAGGGGAAAGGAGTAAGAAGGCAATAAAAATGCATATATTTTGATTCAGAAAATCCATTTCTGGGGATTTATCACAAAGAAATAACTAAAACATGCACAAGGATTTAACTGCAACAATATTCACTAAAGTGCTATTTCAAAAACTAAAAATTGTAAACAAACAAATTTTCAATAAATAACCTGAATTTACACTAATAAGGGAAAATATAAAGTGTAGGAGACCGTTTTGCGTGGCATGGGCCCAGCTCCCACTCGGAGATGCACAGGAACCCATGCCCACAGATAGGTTCTCCCATGGGGAATCAGGCCTGCTATGTGCCTAGGCCACTTTGAGTCTTGCTCTTGCTAAAAAACGCCCTCACCCTAAATTGAGGACATTTACTGCAAAGTAACTTCCTAAAATCCATGCTAAACCTTCCAAGGATGAGTGTAACTGGTTCAACCACTTTTTCCTTTTCATTTGCAAATATCCCTCTTCTGTGATGTGATTAGAGGCATTGGCTCCTTTGTTATCTGTAAAAGGTAACCACTTAAAGTGAACCTGTGCATAGTAAATGAGGACCATCATGTAATGTGCCGAGAAACCCAATAAAGGCCAGTCATGGCGAGGGCCAAGGCTTTTGCTCCCCTTGAGAGAAAAGCCATGCTGTCCCTTTTCCTCCACTGGACTCAGTAGTCCATGGGAATGTCTCATTTCATCCGTAATGATGTGGACACTGCGAGCCAGTGTCTGCATCAATAAAACCATCGGAAGTGATACTGCAGTTGTGCGCTTATTGACTTGGTGGAAGATTAGTATTTTATTGCTACATTAAAATAGAATGTTATAAAACTGACCAAAAATTTAGTATGTAAGCATGTGCTTGTTTATGTGGAGAAAAGCTTAAAAGAGTGTACATTGAATTCATAGCTAAACAATGTTTTTTCTACAATGAGCATGCATAAGTTGTCTAACAAAAGAAATATTACATAGTTGTTGAGGGCAGAGCTTTTGAAGACCTTGATTAGCATGATGATGGTAGGAATGGGAAGGAGGGATTGTGCGTGTGGAATCACGCAACCTGGTGACTGGATAAAGGAGACAGGTGACTGTGAATCATAGTGCCACTGAGAGAAACCTGGAACCTCGGACTTAGCACAAAGCCTCCTACACCTTGATTGAGGTTAGCAGAGGTGTTATCAATGAGTTGAGCAAGAAAAAAACACATCCTGGAGACAGGTTTGACAGGCCACCTCTCACAGCCCCAAAACTGAATGCATACAAACAAGTCGATTGTGACACCCACGGTTCTAAAGTCTCTAGGTAAACCACGTCTGCAAAAGGCATAAGGCACTGCTGAGGAGGAATGAAGGCTAAGCCTGGCATGGAATAATAAATTTCGGAATTGGTTAAAATATTAAAGAGAGAATTCTTTATCTTCTTTCCACTTCAGAAACTTAGAGGCATTACCATATGGGACTCACTGTGTTCTGGAAAGGCTTCACCTCTGAAGTCTTGTACTTCAGTTCCATTCTCTGACCGTGACTTTTTACCCTCCCACATAGTTGCTCTGCTTAGGGTAGCTTCTTCCCACCAACTCAAATCACCGATATTTTTCAGTTCTTTCTAGTTATTCATGTTATGTGTGTGTGTGTATTCATATATATATGTGAATTCTCTTTCACATGGGTGTGTGTATATATTTATGTGTGAGTATGTGTGTACATTTGTGTTTATATATGTATATATGTGTTTATATGTATATGTATGTATATATGCACACATATATATAGTGTTCACTCTGCTTACCAAATATTGTTCTAAGCAGTTTATATGCATGATCCTGTTACCTCCCACTACAACTGTGTGATGTAGATGCTATTATTATTCCTATTTTACAGATTAGGAAACTGAGGGGTTAAAAGGCTGTGTAACTTGCCCAAGGCCTTAGAGCTAGTAAAGTAAAACCAGATACAAGCTCAGGTCTGTCTGACTCAGCTGATTGAACTATTGTACTTCAGTCTGGAGAAGTGTCAGGAAGATATGTACCTCATTCTGAAGTAATTACCTAATAAGGTTGGAGTTGTGGGGATACCCCCACTTTATCTTTACTATTGTTGTTGTTTTCTCCAGATTTCTAAGAATACAAATGTATGACATCTTAACTAGAAAGAAAATTTATCTTTTCAAATTACCATCAATTCTCTTATTTTCTTTTCCTTTGGCCAAGCTACTCTCCTAATTTCCAGGCCCAGCCAACCCCCCTGCCTGATCATGCTCCTGGACTGGCGAACCTGACCAGACGGGCTCCATGCCACGTGAGTGAATCCCAGCCACCGGGGGGCTCGGAAGGCCTCTCACTCCTCAGCAGATCCCATGACCATCCCCTAGATGTCCACTCTCCTCCTGCTTTTCACCCCTCAAGCTACAGCCATGTCTCTTTCTTTTTCTTCTCCACGAAGTGTCATCCACCTTTAGAGTCCTCGTGTCCTCATCTCTACTCCTTCCTGACTCCCTCCCTTCATTCCTCAATTATGCTAAAATTGGTTTTAGGGATGAAATCTTAAAATTGGTTTGCCCTCCTAATTTCTAAATTCCATAGCACTTTTTTGGTCTTCACCCACTCTACTTAATCAATAGTACTGATACTACTTACCTTCCAAAATCCCTTTTCTTCCTTGACTCCTAGAGAGCTTCTCTCTCCCATTCTCCATCATCACTTTGAACAACATTTCACAATTCCAGTCACGGCTCCTTTTCCTCCCACTTTCCCTGAAGGTGATGTTCTTTTGAATCCTATCGCCCACCTCTGCTCTCTCTAAAAGCTCTCAATGGCCAATCTCATGCATTCTGGGCATTCTCACTTCCAAATACCTTCTGCCTGGGTCTCTGTACTGAGCTTCAGAACTTCGTAAGTAACTATCCATAAGATGGTTCCTCCCAGAGGTATGCTAGCTCGCTGCAGGAGAAAATGTCCCGTCTTCTAGTGTTTGCTGATTTCTGTGGCATGAAGTCCCCACATGACTGATTTCTAGCTATCAATGTAAAGTTACTGGATAGGGTGGGAAAGAAGTGTGCGCAGGTGGCTCTGTCAAGCAGGTATAAGGTGAGTCTACACCACTTGTTCCACATGGTGTCCGAGTGCAGAGGATCTAACATTTTTTGGCATATGGCAGAAAATACATTTTACATCAGTTACATATATACCTAATTATGTGCAAATGAAAGTTCTATGAAACAGCACTTAACCTTACCACATGATACACTTTAAAGTTTAACATTTCATTTGAAAAAATACTTGTCTAGACTCACCAAGTAGATTTCATAAGCCCCTCATAATTCTAGAGTCACAATTTTTAAAATATCACCCTCAGGTCTTTCAAATTCAATATATACAGGATTGCACTTATTAACTCACTTCTCCAACCTGTTTCTTTTCCCTATTTTCTTTTCTCAGTTAATGGTCCATCATCTTCCTGGTTTTCTCCAGGTAGGAATCTCAGGGCCATTTTCAACTCCACGTTGCGCCCATTTCTGCCCGGCTAATGTCTCTCAAGCAGATCCTCCCATCTCAATTCCCACTGTCACTGTCCTATTTTGCACCTTTCTCCTGATAGCCTCCTAGTCCATCCCCTGCTCTTGGTTTCTCCCATCTCAATTCATCTTTTTTCAGTACAAAATTATCTTCCAAAAATAAGAAACACAACTGCTCTGCTTAAAACTTCGATGGCTCCCCATTGTCCTCCAGATATTTCTTATTCATTCAGAAAACAATTTATTGGGTGACTACTGTGTGCTATGTTCCTTACTGGATACAGACTAATAAGAAGTGACGTCTTTTCTGCCCTCAAGAAGCTCACAGCGCCAACTCTATTGCATTACTCGGAAGACTGCTTTTGTTCTCCCAGCTCACCTTCACATCCTCACTTTCTGCTCCATCCTATCTATCTACCTGATGCTCTTGCCACATGGAGAACTTGACATTCCCAAGGTATACTGTTCGACTTGTAGGCCCCTTTGCCTTTGCTCATGCAGTTCCACATTCTGTAGACTTCTCCTCCTCTCTCCCTTCCTGATGAACTCTTACTCATTGCAGGCCACTGTCATAGTGAAGCCTTTCTTTTCACAAATTCCTATTCTTAAAAAGTTTTAAACATTTAATCGACATAATCGTGCACATACTCCAAATAGTTCAATAGTACAAAAAAAAACAAAAGAGAAAAGCCAGAGTCTCCCACTTCAGCCCACCCCAGTTCTAATACAATTTCCTAAAGAGAATCACTCTAATGATTTATGTTTTTAAATAGCTGGTGACAACCTCCATGTTTCCAGAACAATATACTCTATTATTATTTCTTGGCATATTAGCACTGTCTATCTCATTTCTAGCTCACGTGCACACTGGTCCATTCTTTTCTCTTCCCTGATCCTCCTAATAGAGTGCCATCTCTACATTCAGGCCCTGCACTGTTCTCTCCTCTGCAAAGTTTCCGTATATCCAGACCTTTATTAACTGTGCTACCAATGATAGACAGTATCTTCTCATTCTCCGCTTTCTAAAATGAGACCTTTAGTAACCTAACCTTCTCTCTATCCTGCTACCCCTTTCTACCTCCTTTTACTATTTAAAAATTACATTAAAAATTAATCATATTCACATTCTCTTGAATAATCACAGTCAATTCTCCTTTGGCTCGTTTATAAGATAAATCTGAACCTTGAAAACCAGTAAGCGATACTTCTGTGATTAAACTAAGTAGAGCTTTCTGATTACAGTTTCTTCCCTGGGCCATTTGCAGAAACATATTCTTGGATTTCAGGTTTAAATGTTGTCTCTAATTTTTAGATACCACCCCATAAGTAGCTAAAAAATCAATCCATTTTAGGTTTCATCACACTTGCATATGTCTTTGCTGAAACATTTTCCTCTTGCAGTTCCTTCCTAGTTTTAACTTAATTTTTTTAAATATAAGCAATTTAATCTTTTGTTAGTATGTTTGTTTATTGCATTCTGCCACTTTCTAACAGACTCAAGGGTTTTCAAGTTCCTAATCATACTTTCAGTTTTATAGAATCCCATATTCCCCTGTAGGGGATACCGTCCAGCAGTATCCATCCCTGCTGCGGATGCTCATCAAAACATGAGAAAGGCATACACAGAGACAAACAAGTTTCTGTGGGAGAAAAGAGACAGCATGGCCACTTTCTCTAGTGGAAAACGTCCTGTTTCTGTATCCAAGTAGGTTTTTATTAAGAAAGCAGACTCAGTTTGTGGATTCACAGTCTGGCAGGCAGGATCAAAGGTGACAGGTGACTTACAAAGATGCTAACAGAACTCCTGCTGTGATTCTGGGCAGAGATTGGAGTTTTATCATATGAAAGGACTACAGGTTCCAAAGGTTTCCTGTCTGTGCCTTTAAATTCCAAGTTAATAACATCCTCCAGTAAACAGATCTCACAGGATCTTGCATATTCTATGTCCTAGGCCTGATTACCCTTGGGGGTCCACCGTGTCTGGTCTGGGCTGCACCCTTTAGCTATTTCCGCAGGCCTGAGTTGGGCAGGAGACAGAGGCAGCCAAGACACTTGGATTTCTCACATCTAAGAACAAAGACTCAGGCTTTGACAAAGCTGAGGGGGCAGGGGTTGATGTCAATCACTCCTTCATTTCCACAGCCCCGAGTCTCTTCCCAGAGGCCTTTACGTGATCATGCCTGTCTTAGGTTCATTCTCTTTCCTAGAGAATTGTTACCCATCGTCGGCTAACTGATCAAGAATTGAAGGCCAGACACAGAACAGGCAGCATTCATGCCAGGGAAATAAGTTTTGTCTCCTTAGTGGCTCCTGGTCCGGAGGTCTCTCACTCAGCCTAAGTCATAGGGGGTCACAGCTTCCTGAGACCAGGCAGGGCGGTCCCCAACATTCCCCTCCACTTTGACCACTCCTATCAGGATGGGTTAGTTTCCAGGCCTGGACACAGCTGTCATCCTGGAACTTCCCTCCTCTGCCCGCTTCCCTGGGATGGAGCCACTTGAATCCTGTGCAGCCCAGGCAGCTGTGACTCCCACCATTTCCAAAGACAATCAATAACTCCCTTGCTGAACTCCCACAGTCCTCTGCACTTACTTACATGAGGGAGCACTCTATGTTGTTATTTTATAATCCTTCAGGCACAGATTGCATCATATTCATCTTTGAAAGGGTACCTGACATACAGTTGGCCCTTAAAAAAAACTACTTGGAAACACTATTGAGCATATTATTTAATCCAATATCTTATTGAAGGAGAGAGCCATCATTTTTGTTCATATTAAAGAGCACACAAGCACTGCTATGTTGGTGGGAAATAAGAGTGAGATTAAAGGCTAAGAAATAGCTTAACAATCAAATAACAAGTGTGTTATTTCTTTTTTTTTCACTGAATAACACTAAAACAACATCAATATCAGACCCACATTATATTCTCCCCCTCCCCCCTCCCAGCTGATAACCCTCCAACTTGCTGTCCTTTTGGAATGTGAGACCCATTCTTTATTAATTTCACTAGACTAAGGTTGCCAGATAAAATACAGAACACCCAGTTACATTTGAATTTCAGATAAAAAATATAATTTTTAGTAAGAGTATGTTCTAAATATTGCATGGGACATACACTAAAGCCTTTTGGTGTTTATCTAAACTTCAAATTGAACTGAGTGTCCTGTAACTTTATTTGCTCAATACGGCACCCCACTGTAGGTTTTTCTCAAGGCACTA
>PVIA01014783.1:0-25488 GCA_004024845.1 Tonatia bakeri | reverse complement strand
GAAAAATCAGCTGACAGTCTGATGGGAACTCCTTTGTAGGTAACTGTCTCCTTGTCTCTTGCTGCTTCTAGAATTCTCTCCTTCATTTTTACCTTGGCTAATGTAATGATGATGTGCCTTGGTGTGTTCCTCCTTGGGTCCAACCTCTTTGGGACTCTCTGAGCTTCCTGGACTTCCTAGAAGTCTATTTCCTTTGCCAGATTGGGGAAGTTCTCCTTTGTTATTTGTTCAAATAACTTTTCCACTTGTTGCTCTTCCTCTTCTCCTTCTGGTACCCCTCTAACTCAGATGTTGGAATGTGTAGAGATGTCCTGGAGGTTCCTAAGCTTCTCCTCATTTTTTTGAATTCTTGTTTCTTCATTCTGTTCTGGTTGAATGTTTCTTTCTTCCTTCTGCTCCAAACTGTTGATTTGAGTCCCAGTTTCCTTCCCTTAACAGTTGGTTCCCTGTACATTTTCCTTTATTTCACTTTTCATAGCCTCTACTTTTTGCTCAATTTTGCAGCCATACTCAACCAATTCTGTGAGCTTCCTGATATCAGTGTTTTGAACTGTGCATCTGATAGGTTGGCTATTTCTTCATCACTTAGTTGTATTTTTTCTGGAGCTTTGACCTGTTCTTTCATTTGGGCCTGGTTTTTTTTGTTTGTTTGTTTTTGTTTTGTTTTGTTTTGTTTTGTTTTTTGTCTCAGCACCCCTGTTTCATAGTGAGGGGCAGAGCCTTAGGTGTTCACCAGTGTGGGGCAACCCACATTGCTGCCTTGTGATGCTGTCAGTGGGGGAGGGGTCCAAGAGGGAACAAAGCTGCTTGATCAGCCATCAGCCGGCATTCAGTCACTTGTCCCACTACCCACAATCAAGTTGGGTTCTTCTGGTGCTGATTCCTGGGTGGGTGGGTTTGAGTACAGTCTAGGACCCTGTAGGTCTCTCTAACAAACTCTCCTGTGAGGCTCGGAGTTTCTCCTGCTGCCGCTTCAACTCTCACAGGTTTTTTCAGTCAGAGGTTTTGAGGCTTTATTTCCCCACACTGGAACCGTTGGTTATCTTGCTCCCTAGTTGTTCCTCCCGGTTTATCTGCATGCAAACGTGGGACCACCCACTCTGGTCCTCTGGCCGCTGCCTTACCATGAGTCCTTTCCAACCTAGCTGCCTATCTCCACCCCTCCTACCGGTGTGGATGAATGTTTCTTCTTTAACTCCTTGGTTGTCAGACTTCCATTCAGTTCAATTTTCTGGTTGTCTTTTTTTGTTTTTAAATGTGTTGTTTTTCTCTTGGTTGTGCAAGGAGGCACTGTGTGTCTACCTACACCTCCATCTTGGCCGGAAGTCCTGAGTTGATTATTGTTGACAATGGGCAGTGGGTGCCTGGAGGTTTATTATATTGTTCTCAATAATTTGTGTACACATTTTTTCCATAACATGTCATAAAAAATTCAATTTAGGAATGCTGCTCAATGAGCCAGTGATCGCCCGAGGCCCACCATTTACATGGCCCTTCCAGCAGGAAGGTGACCTTCACTCTGCCTTTGGCTAGTGGGCTTCAAGGTGTCACATGTCCGAGGGAAGGAAGTCTGCTCTCACGTGCTGTTCTTTTTCTCTCATTAACCCTAACCCCTGTTTCTTGCCCCTCCTCCTTTCTCATCTGCCTTGTGAGTTCGGACTCCGAATCACGGATCTGTCACTTACCACCTTCCTTAACGTGAACAGTCCCCTCTGGCCCATGAACCAATCTCTGAAATATCGGGTTCCGTGTCCACTCGGCAACGCTATAAGGATTAATTTTGAGAATGTGTGTGGAGGCATCTAACATGGCTCTCAGCCTCGAAGGTCCACAGAATTCAGGGAGGTAGTAGAAATGATGAAGCAGACCCAGTAGGAGAAAATTGTGTGAAACCTCTCAGCCTATGTTTAGCTTTGCCACTTTTAGGGAACATACAAGTAGAAAATTTACAAGAAAAATGCATTCTGTAAAAAAATAGCAATGTAGCATTAACACAAATGGAATAAATAATTCATATTCATTAATAGATGGGTAATAAGCTGAGTCTTAGCCCCTAATCCCATTGGGGAATATTAGGGAGTGGTGGGGATTAGGGCAAACCAGAGCAGGCAGGGACAGTCCTCACAGCTGCCTCAAGGGAATGGAGGCAATGTTAACATGTCTTCCTGTTTGACAAGACAGACTAAAACGCTTAATTTTTTATGTGAAACCTCCCAATTCTTAAATTTAAGTTCAACTATATTTTTAAGGAAACAATATGAAGTCCAAACTAAGCCCATCTGTGGGCCAATATTGGCTGCTGAGCTGGCAATGTGCAACCTCTCACCTGGATAATGGGACATAAATTTCCCCTCACCTAACCATTCACCCTTCGTTTCCAGGGTGAAGGGTTCAGAGTGGGCTGAAGAGATGACGAAGCCCCAAGGGATGTGATCCAGACGCCTCAGCCTGTCCTAGGGCCTAAATCAGTGCCTGGCACACAGTGGATCCTAATGAAAAATTTGATGAATCAACAGCCAGCACCTGGGGGTGGGGGTGGGATAGTTCAGTTTCTTGTGTACACCCTGGGCTTACCTGAGAAACTGTCTCATTTTTCTTAACAGCCTTACGAAGTCGTTCTGGCCGCTCCATCATCAACGGGAACTGGGCAATTGACCGGCCCGGAAAATACGAGGGCGGAGGGACCATGTTCACCTACAAGCGTCCAAATGAGATTTCAAGCACTGCGGGAGAGTCCTTTCTGGCCGAAGGTCCCACTAATGAGATCTTGGATGTCTATGTGAGTTTTGATGTTTCTGGGCTGCTCTCTGGATTTTGTGTCTCATTACTTTTAAGAGCCACACTTAAAACAAATAAGCACCAAACCGTCACCCATGCTCAGTAAGACCGTCTGTGCAGAGCCGTTGGACGTGCCCTTGTAGCTCAGCCTCATCCTCACCACTCACCCCGACTGCTCCAGGATCACAGAAACCTTAAACTCTACCAGATGCTTAGAACCCTCAGAGTTTATTGACCCAGTAAAACCAATTTTACTTGTTGAACCAAATCAGAGTCAAACATACCCTTTATTTCACGAGCACTGGCTCTCCTCCAGGCACTTTCCTCCCAATGCTAATTTGGCGTGTTTCCTTTGCATGGCAAAAGAAAGCAAATGCCTGAAGCAGGACTAGACGCTCACAGTCCCCGGCCCTCTTCACGTTCTCCTCAGGCGAAGGCAGGCAGGAGGACCGCAGAGGACTCTGGATGGCCGAGTAGAGCTCCTGGGGACGGTCCAGAGGGTCACTGGGTGGCCCCTGCCTTGCAGAAGACAGGACTTCCACTTACTTAACACAAAACTAAATTATTAAGTTACATGGAGTGAAAAAACGGTCCTTATTTTTAAAAGAAACCACTAGAATGCAGTCTTCTCAAAAACATCAGAAAATAAAAGGTGACATGAAATAAAAGCTTGAAATTGGGTTTTTATGATAAAAAAGAATGAGCTGATGCATAGATATGCATTCTCTTACCACCTCCAAAGCCAGCACGCAGGTGTGCTGTGTCAGAGTTGTTTACAAATATTATTTCTTCAGCTATCCAGCTACATGCTTGTTCCTCTTGGGCCTAGTGGCTCATGAACTAGAAACTATACAGAAAGGCTTATTATAGTTAATTTGGAATATTATTTTTACACTGTCCAGTGGGTCGTTGGATTCTGGGTAGGTTCCGAACGGCACCAGCGATAAAAAACCCAAATTGTTAAAGACCCTCTGTGGGTGGCCTGGGATGTGGTGGCCAACAATAATTTTATAAATGGGACAAGGTTTGTACTGGCAGAATGCTCACGCAGAAGAGGCACGGAAGAGGGAGAGAGGGTTTCCAACCTCAGACCAACTGTCGAATTATGTGAAAGGAGAAGAAAGGGGATGAGGGGTAGACAGCGGGAACTTAGGTTACACCACCGTCTGTTTCAGGGTTCTGTGCTCAGCACCATTGTTGCTGAGTATAAGAAGCTCAGTGGTTCTCACGTCTGCCTTCCTGCCACCGGGTGACTTATGGAGCGCAGGCCCCATTGCACATGCAGGGATGATGGCATGAATGGACGGAACAGGCACACTCAGCAACCAAACAGGACCCACCCATGCAGGACTCACTCAGATGTTTGTAGCTAAAAGGACTTAAGAGATCCACTGTGATTCTAACTTCCTTCTTCTCCAGAGGAGGAAATAAAAAGCTGTGATTAAGAGACTTGTTCTAAGTCACACAGCTAGTCAGCAGGAGAGCCCATTCGTGATGCAGCAGAGACGGGAGCGTCAGAATGCAGCAGAGTCTCCTTGTGTGGCTCACACCCACTCTGGCTATTGACGTCTGCTGCTGCACTGGGCCCATCGCCGCGCTGCCCACCGGGGAAGCCGCAGGCCTCTGTGCTCCAGAACCAGTCTGGAGGGGTCTGTTCTGCCGGGCCGTGATGACTGGTTTGGTCTATTTGCCCCAGACAAGTTTCATTGCTGACTTCAAAGCCCTGTGCAACTTCCCGCTTTTGTCATTGGTTCATGAAAGAGTGGGACCCAGGGCGAGTTTCTTCCTGGATTACCTGGTTTCCTGACCCCATCTGATTGTGGTTCTGGAGCTTTCTATGGATGAGAAGGGGTGGGACCCAGAGTCAGTGAGTTAGAAGGCTGGAGCAGAGCTTTCCTGGGCCAGCCTTGCCAGCCAGGTAGAAAAACTTGGAAAGAACCTAAAGGCTCCCAGGTTGGCTCTGCCAGAGGTGTGCCCTCCTTTGCACGACTCTGTCTCGCCACCTAGTGTTCCAACGGGTTCTCTGTAGTGTAAACGTATCTATTTGGACATTTTGGGAGCATCACACAAAATCGAAGCCCCGGTACAGGATGGCCTGGAGCCCGCAGAAACGTCCCACTCCCCCTGCTCCCATCTTCCTAATCGGAATGTATGCAACACTGACTTTCAGCCCGGCTTTCTTTTCAGTTGCTCATTCTTCAAAACCAAATGACAAAAGCCATCTGGAAATAGCTTTCATTTAATCTGTCGCAGACCCACTAATATTACTCACCCGTGGATTTAAAGATAATGCCACTTACACCACTGAACCCCAAGCTGGGGGCAGAGGGACGTGCATGCGTGCCAAAGCAGTGACGTTGACCTTTGTGTTGTCAGATGATACACCAGCAGCCTAACCCAGGAGTCCACTACGAGTATGTTATCATGGGGACCAACGCCATCAGCCCCCGGGTGCCTCCTCACAGGAGACCAGGTAAAGTCCCTCGTTTCGCTGCCAAGCCCTCGGCTCATTTCCTTTTAAAGCCTCCTCTGTCTTCTTCCCATGCAGACTCCCTCTGTCTCTAAACCAATGCAGAGAAAACCCAGGGCACGAACTTCAGAGTCAGGAGCCTAGATAGCAGAGGAAGCTCCACCACTGGCCTGAGCCTTCGCTGATAAGTGTCTCATTCACCTGATTCAAAAATGAACTGAATGTCCTGGGTCTTTCCTTCCAGTTCCTCACATGGAAACGCCCTGGATTAGTTTCCTCTTGCTGCCGTAACAAGTCTGCTCCAGCTCAGTGGCCCAGCACAGGCAGATTTGCTATTTGCAGTTCTAAAGGTCAGAAGTGCACAGTGGGCTCACTGGGCCACACCCCGGCAGGGGCTGCAGGGGAGAATCGTTTCCTTGCCTTTCCTGGAGGCCACGGCACTCCCTGGTGCAAGGCCCTCTCTCCGCCTCAGAGGCCAGCGGGGCGGCACCTGCACGTCTCTCGCTGACGCCGACCTCTGCTCCCACCACCACACTTCCTCCTCTGCCTCTCGCGCCCTCCCGCCTCTCGCCCTCCCGCCTCTTTCCCATAAGGACCCTGGTTCGGGCCACCCAAACAATCTGGATAATCTCTGCCTCTCAAAATCTTCAGCTTCATCACATCTGCAAAGTCCTCCTTGCCACATAAGGTGACACATTTCTGGTTCCAGGGACTCGGACACAGACTTCTTTGGAGGGCCACCAGTCTGTCTGCCAGCGCCTTTCCTCTTAATCCCCCTTTGCTTCTGTGAACACGACTTTGACCTATCAGAAAGGAATATTGAGTTCACGCCCAGCGATACACCTCTTCCCTGGAGGCTCAGCTGATGGACAGAGCGGGCAGCTTTTGTTGGGCTGCCGCTGGGAATGGCTCAGCGCTCAGGCTTTCCTGATATTTCCTTACTCAGCGATGATGGAATCCACCCAAATGGAGACCGTCTTTTCTATCTTTCCAACTAGAAGGTCTGCAGAAATACTAACGGTGATGATTACTCACACGCACTGAGCCCTAGATGAGTTCACGGAATTTTCACCACAGCACTCAGACAGAGGTGCGATTATCAGCCTCATGTTTAAAGTAAGGAAGTGGGAGCTTAGAGGAATTAGGCTCTTGCCCTGATCCCACAGCGACCTCGGGCCGGCTTGCGTGACTAGCCTGTGCTTGGTATACTGCCCAGAGGCTACCGGGCCTGATGCCTATCCTAGGAAGTGAGGGGACAGGTGCCAGACCTGGCCTATCCATCCTTCTCTGGACTGCCGATCAGATAACCACATTACCTGATTGTCACAGGTCGGGGAAGAGCCACCTGGCCACCTGGAGACGACAGCCTGGTGTGCGTCCAACAGTAGGGTACATGTGTTGTTTTAACTCCAAGTCAGCAAACCCAGACCATCCGAATTATTAAGCCATTTCCAGGAGCAATAACACAGTCTGAGAACCAAGTCCAGATGGCAAGCTATTGAGATGCTGAGGCTGAGGCTGATTTATGGGGGCAATTGGACAGACTATTTGAAATGATACAGGATGATGACAAGCCTAATGGGTTTCATCTAACAGGTAGCATGGGGGTCTGGGATCAGCTGCCTGGGACGGGGCAGGCCCAGAAGGGGTCAGCTGTAGAAAGCTGATGAGGAGGGGCGCTCTGGACCAGGCCTCACGCTCCATGTCAATCGAGTCCAGAGGACAGAGCCTGGATCCAGTTCTGCCACTTTCTTGCTGTGCTTCCTCAGGCAAGTCAGAAACTTCTCTGAACATATCCTGAGTCCACGAAACAGAAAAAAAAACTGAACTCAAAGATCTTGTTTAGTATTGTTTTGTTTTGTTTGGGAGGGGGCAGAAGGGAAGAGAGTGGATCATCAGGTGTCGATCCCGGCACCCAGCACACACACAGTGCTCAGCAGGTTGTCGAACGTGTGTGGCTGATCAGATCGCCTGGTCTTGGCTCTCTTGGTCTAATTTGCATATAGTATTTTAAACCACGAGTTACTGTAAGTAGCCAACTAAATAAGAAAGTACAGGTGGAGGGGCAGAGAAAGCCCTGTTTTAACTGGATTCAACAGTGACTCCAAAATTTGCCTCCTTATTTTGTATGAAACTAGTATGTGCTTGGATAGATATTGCCAAATTTCTCTCCACAATCTGTGTGTTATGGACAGACTCACCCACAGTGTATGAGAGTGTGTTTTCTGGCACCTTCAGCAAGGAGCTTAATGATGTAGGGTTCCAGAGGGTCCCATCTCCATTGCCAGGCAAGCAGATTTGCCGTCACTCTTCTGGAGTCATGCGTGAAGCTGGGCACTTTCATACGATTCTGCTGCCTGTGTTCCTTTCTGTGTGCTCCCTCTCCCTGGCCCTTGCTTACTCTTCCTACTGGGGTGTTCATCTTTTCCTTATTTGTTTTTAATAGTTTTTTAACATGGGGGAAATTAGTATCTACATATTTTGAATATATCTGCTCTGAATTAGAAAGGATCTCCTGCTACCTGATTTTTAATGTCAAAGCAGTTTCCTCTTTGTGACTCACTCACCGTCCAAAATGCACTTACCTGTGTTGTGCACCCACTTCCCCCAGGGGAGCCCTTCCAGGGCCAACGGCTGGCAGAAGGGCAGAGCCTGGAGCAGCAGGGAGAAGGGAAGGAGAGGACAGAAGGGAAGGAAGACTTGCACGGTGGGGCCCCTGAAATATTCACCTCCGAAGTAGCACAGACCTTCCCAGTGCGGCACCCGGATAGATTTTCTGCCCACCGGCCAGACAGTGCGGTGCCACCAGCACCACAGCCCCCACGACGAAGCCGAGATCACAACTGGAAGCAGCTCGGCACAACAGAGTGCTCCACCACCTGTGGGAAAGGTGAGCTCGCGTGTGGGCGGGCGGGGCCTCCACAGACCCCCTTGAGGGGTGTGCAGGTGGCCCCGGGGGTTCAGCAAACCCTCCCCTCCATGAACCTGATCCTGAGAGGGCTCATTAGTGGGAGGCTGTGTTGGGGGGCCCCCAAGACCACCCTTGGGCTTGACGATCCACTAGAAGGACTTAAGAGACATAAAAGCTGCTGTGCTCATGGTTACCATTTACTGCAGTGAAAAGATACAGCCTGGAGCCAGCAAAGGGAGGCAGACAGCTAGAGGTCAGTACACACTGAGACCAAAATCATTTCAGCGACGCCTTTCCACGACTCAACAGCTGTGTGCAGTGTGGAACCTACCTGACATAGGAGCCGAGGTCAGACTGTGTTATTGCTGAGGTGTTCTGCCACTGGGGCTATGGTGCCATGCCCGTTAAAGGAACTGCATACACTGAGAACCAGAGAGAAGCTGGGAAAGTTATAAAAGCATAAAATGGTTGTCGTGTGGTTTTACATCAAGGTGGCATGTGTAGAAGACTCTCTTCCATTTCATGTCCGTAAAGACGGCCTGGCCCGGGCCTCCAGGCGAGGTGAGGTGCAGCCCTGTCCGCAGCTCGCCAGGTGTGGTGTTGTGGGCGGAATGGGCTGAGGGCGGGAGCAGGTGCAGTTTGTCAGCGCACCCTTCACATCACTGCTCCACTCTTTATGGTCCGTGTTGCAACAAAAACCCGCTTCCCTGTCGTCCTCTGGCACCCGGCTGGCGCACTCCTGCCTCCACTCCACCATCTAGCTCAGGCACCGTGAAGCCCTTCCCGGTCCTGCAAGGCAGCAGTGGGCGCTTCTTCCCAGGGACCTCAGCAGCTCAGGACACAGTTCCTTTTGAACTGCGGCTCTGCCTGGCCTGCTGTCCTAATGACGCACACTTGCGACCGCGGCACCTGGCAGCCTGCCGCACACACAGTAAGTGCTCTTCAGGTGCTTCTTGAACGAATGGCTGTATCACCACTATGTTCCAAGTGTGGCGCGTGTCAGCTATGAGAGGAGATGCAAGGGAGTGTTCACGTCTTCATTACATCTGGGGTGCACAAGTCTGTTATTGCCTTTACCCACAGCCTACCAGTAGCATAAAGAATACGGATTTACGTATTCAAAACTAAAGAAACGTTTTCTCTCGATTATCATATTATTTTCATTAATGTTCTAAGACAGTGTTTCTCCTTTGCATTGTGGACACACACACACACTGACTTCACCGCTGCCACTTGATGCCTAGAATGAGATGTCCATCCTCCTCCTCATTCTGACGAATGGCACTGGTTCTCAGGCCAAAGGGGCACCGAAGAAGCACCGTAGAAACAGAACAGAACCAGGGACGGGCTGGAGACTAAGAAAGGAGAGTCCTGGAAGTGAAGCCGACTCAGCTTTCAGCCTCCTCAATAAAAAGGTAGATAGGGCAGGTCTTGTTTACAAAATGAATTCAAGACGTGCTTACTACCAACAGCAAAAGAGAGAGAGAGATGTATTATCCCCTAGCCCTCCTTTCGCTCCAACTGCCCACCCCCGTCTTTCTCCCGTGTGACAAATGGCAGTAGTCTGTGGACACACCTCTTTGCTCCCAAGCACCGCAAGCCTCAGTCGGAGCGCAGGGCAGGTGAGGCAGTGTGGACGCACCAAACATTTGGCCCATCTCATGGCCACCAGCAGTGGTGACAGGTGTGCTGGGACAAGAAATTCTGAGTCTGCCAGTGCTGTCCAGCTCTTTTCTGCCCAACCCAAGTCCGTTCCCCTGGGACCTTGTCATTGTGCCCACGCTGACCCTCTCCCAAACTCCTCTCTGGTCTTTCCTGGTGGAGCTAACTAACCAGGCCACACATTTCTCTGCCTGTCACATTGAAACTTCCCTTTCTGTCAATGCTTCCAACATCGTGACATCATCACCACAGAAGGGCCCTGTCACGGGCGTGCTGGCGTGGCCTGTACTCTATACAGCCATTGCTAAGACCTCTGTCTGTCTGGTTAAACTCGGCTTGGTTGGTTGATTCCTGGAGTTCCAAGACTGAAATTATTTATTTTCTTCTTATTTTGTCCATCTCTCCGTTATTCCTCAGACTTCTCCCTGCAGTCCAGTTCGGTGCTCCAACATAGTGCGCTTCTGTCTGGACCCATACACCGGACATGTAACCCACCAGACCAATCCCAGACTCTTCCTGCTGCCTGGAGCCCAGCCAGCACCTGCCCTCACCACCCTATTCCCGCTTGCTTGCTTGCAATTACAGAAATATTAAACGGCATGCTTGAACAATGAAGAAATGGCCAGGTGTCTCCCTTTCTGCAGTAATCGAAACTGACCCAGAGAAAGAAACCATTGTGGTCACTGGAGTCAGAAATTATAGATCTGGTATTTTCTCACCATCAGAGAAAGAAAGAGAGCCTCCGACCTCCCCTCCTCGGCCAAACGCTGGAGCTGGCGCCAACCGCTGCACTGCGGGGCGGCGAGAGGGCGGGGCGAGGGCGCCGGCTGAGGCCGCACACGGCAGCCTCAAGCAGGGCCCATCTTTGCAAGACACAGGGCATTCCTATGTTAACCTGTGTTTTTCTGGCTGAAGATACCAAATTTTCCTCTCACTTTCCTGCCAAGTGGTTGGGGTAGTTACTGTTGCTTTCCAACCCACAAACTCATAAGTAGAAAAGTGAAACCCATGTGGTCTGAAGAGAAAGGGATAGGCTTTAAAAATCAAGATTTTTACTTAATCCCTTAATAGCTGGGCCCCAAATGGGCACCCTGCAAGCCACAAACTGAATCTCATTCACCTTTTAACTCAGAACAATGTGCTTAATGTTGGGTGGATTTAATTAAAGAGCGCTTCTTAAATGGAAGCCGCTATGTCTCTGGACAAAACTTAATTCCACAAAAGTTTTGCTTCCTATTAATTTTACGGTCAGTACTACTTTTTACTCAGCTAATAACTATGCTTAATTGGAACGTTATTTTAAATAATGATCTCGAGTTATAGCTACATTGTAAATTTTTACTACCAGGGTACTTTATTTTTTTAATTTTATTTTTTATTGTATTTTTTTCCATCACCATTTATCCCCTTATAACCCCCTGCCCCCACAATCACCACACTGTTGTCCGTGTCCATGGTCTTTTTCCTTTTGCTCAATCCCCCCCCCAACCTCCCCACCCCCGCCAGAGCTGTCTGCTGCTCTCCATATACAGCCTGCCTCTGCTTTCCTTGTTAGTTCAGTTTGCTCACTGGATCCCACACGTGAGTGAGATCATGTGGATTTGTCTTTCTCTGACTGGCCAGAGCACTTGAAGCAAATGTAATTCAGGACAGAACTGTCTTACAAGCTGGCCCGTTTCTTACAGGAGCTACCCTCCATCTCAGCGTCACACAGGATCCTCTTAAAGAAGCACTGAAGCACTCACCGCTCATGGCCGATGAGAGTTTGAGACATATTAAAAGTTATTCCTCCAGTTACAATTAAAACTGTAGAAAGTGGGAAATTCAGAAACGATATATACCTGGCCGGTTAGCAGCAAAGCTAAGCCAGAGCCGTAGAATAAATGAGAGCGTTCTGCAGAGCAGGAAGTACATAGGGGCTCAGGACCGGAGGGTGGGCAGCTCCTTGAGAGGAAGAGTCTCGCTCTTCCAGCAGTTGGGTCTCAGGTTCAGCGGGTTGCATTTCTCACTGTGTCCATGTCCACTAGTAATACCTCAGTGCTGCCACCAGGAGGTAGCAAAGAGAAGGCAGACTTGTGGCTCAGCTGTGTTTTGAGTTGTTTCGAGAGCTAGAAATTCCACTTAACAAATTTCTTTTTCCAAAATAGATTTATCTATTTTAATCCAGTGAAACTAGACTGTGTATTTTTTACCCTTACCCAAAGCTATGTTTATTGATTTTAGAGAGAGAGGAAGGAGAGGAGAGAGAGAGACATCGATGTGAGAGAGAAACATCAATCAGTTGCCTCCCACACACACCCCAACCAGGGATCAAACCCACAGCCTTGGTATGTGCCCTGACTGGGAATCAAACCTGCAACCTTTTGGTGCACAGGACAACACTCCAAACAACTGAGCCAACTGGCCAACTGTTAGCCAAGGCTAGCTGTGTATTTTGTTAAAAAATACAAAAACCCGAAGCAGTTAATATTTTTTAGTGAGTAATAAAAATAAATATTAGACCTCTAACAGATATTTATCCGATGAACTGTTACTAAGCGCCCACTACTCTGCCAGGCACCAAGATGCACAGATGCACAGGAGCCAGTCCTGGACCTAAGGAGCTCACCGTCTCGTGGGAAGCAGATGTGTACTCAAGTAACTAAAGCACCACTGGATCAGTGCCTTCTTAGGGAAATGAGCAAAACGCTTTGCAAAGCAGAAGCTAGCCGCTCTTCTAGCCCTTTTGAGTCTTCTCATTTCTCTGCTCCAACCTTACTGCCTCATGAACACACCTGGCACTTGCAAGCCAGCTTGTGGGGCACTTTTGTTCTGGTTCAGCGGCATGGACAGCCCCTCCCTTCAAAACTCACTTCCCAACCCACCCTTTCTGCAGGCTGCAGCTGGAGCCCTCTAGGGCCCTTTCTCTTCAGTGTCGCCACAAAAACCTTCCGGAAGTTACTGTTTGTTCTTGTTTTGTAATCTCTCCCCTGCATACTGATATGTTAAACTGTTCTGCAAGTTGTCTTTATCTGCCTTTGAGCACTTTTAAACCATGCCCACAAATGAGCTATTAGCTCTTAGAGGACAGGAACTATTCTGCCCTTCCCTGCGCCTCAGTGCAGAGCAGAGCCCTTGTGTGGGAGCTGTGTGAACCGTTCTGTTTCTGTGGCCTCGTCATCAGCGTCTGGATGTCTGTGCGTCTCCACCACAGACCGCCACTCGGGGGTGTGGGACTGTCCTTCAGACATTCTCCTTGTCCTTCCAGGATCGCAGCACCCTATTTTTCGCTGTGTGCACAGAAACACTCACGAAGAAGTTCCTGAGAGCTACTGCGACTCCAGCATGAAGCCGACCCCCGAGGAGGAGCCCTGCAACCTCTTCCCCTGCCCAGCCTTGTAAGACGGCCCCTCCGTTTCTGTCCCCTGTTGTCAGGTCATTTCTGCTTGCTTGTGCAAAGGACGTTAGTGGCAGATAAAATCTCATTTTTAAATCAGTCTAAATCTGATTTGGAAACACAAGTGTTGACCTGTGCATAAAACACAGCCTGTGTAGCAAGAGCACCTGTCTTCCAGGACGACACAGGAGCCGGGGCTTTGGCAGGCCAGCACACTCCCTGGGAGCGCATCCTTTGGGAAATCGGAACAGTTACAGTTTAGCTTGGTTAGGGAAGCAAAGAATTATTGGGCTGGCCAAAAAGTCCATTTGGTTTTTTTCGTAAGATGGCTCTAACAATTTTGTGAGATTGTATTGTGACAGCTGTGCATTAAAAAAAACTTATCAAAATTGGTGAATTTTTGTGTAGCCATTTTAATTTGGCAATGGAAGAAAATACATGACATTTTCAGCATATTATACTTTATTATTTCAAGAAAGGTAAAAATGCAGCTGAAACACACATACAAAAAGAGGCCTGGGCAGTGTGTGGAGAAGGTGCTGTGACTGATCCACTGTGTCAAAAGTGGTTTGCGAAGTTCCGTGCTGGAGATTTCTCACTGGACAATGCTCCACCATTGGGTAGACCAGCTGAAGTTGATAGTGATCAAATCCAGACATTAATGGAGAACAATCAATGTTCTACCAAGTTTATGCTCAGAATATACAAATCAATAAAGCTACTGGTAAAAATGCATTTTTTATTTTATGGAAAATACATACGCACTTTTTGGCCAACCCAGCACCAACAAGTGTGGTCAGTGCGGTAGGAGAGCTGTGTGTAGACTGAGTAATGAAAGTCTCGCCGTGTGGGCCCCGAGAGGCGGGGAAGAGAGTCTCAGGAGAAGCCTTGGGCTGCTGGTTGAATGATAAATAGGACACTTTCAAAAGAACAGGCAAAAGGGCCCTAAACAGGGTCAAAACTTAATTCTCAAAGTAATAAAAACATAATTCTCATCCAAACACGTGACAAATATGTGCTGATATCTCTTGAAATGAAATAGCAGAGCAAGGGGACAGAGAAGGCAACGTGAAACCGATGTGTGAACAGCGAGACACAAAGAACGCTGGTCACAGTGAGTGGAAGACCCAGGTCCACAGACGCAGGCCCCCAAAACGCAGGACCCAGGACCCAGGACCAAGCGCACCGCCGCGGCCCCGCCCACCCCTGGCCGCCGTGGAGGCGTGTCCCAATCAGGTTGCTACGATGTGGGAAGTCCCTTCCAGGCCAGGGTCTCTCAGCTTGTTGGCTCTAAGGCTACAGCTCAAAACAGAAAAATGTTCCTTAATGTCCAGAACCAGGAGATCAATAAATCTGAGATTATATAAAATCTCAAAAAATAATAATAACACTGGACTAAGATTTCTAAGTTAGTTCCAAAGTGGATTAAGATTTTCTACAGGGTCGTGAAACTAAGCTTTAGAGTTTTTTATTTTTTTACTAGGTAAAATTTATTTGTACCTTCTCAATTTTCTTAAATTGTGTAGACTCACTGGCAAATAGCATGTCAAGCAAAGTTAATTTCTTTATAGAGTCCGGTGGCCCTTAGGCTCGTAAGCAATGCCCATGGAGAAGGGTCACCTACAAGGATTCTGATGGTTGTGTGTAAGTCAGCTGGCCCTCTTCCTGTTGACTGAAGTGATCTGTCCCTGTCACCCTCTCCTTCCTGGGCCAGCTGGGACATCGGGGAGTGGTCGGAGTGCAGCAAAACCTGTGGCCTGGGCATGCAGCATCGCCAGGTTCTGTGCCGCCAGGTGTACGCCAACCGCAGCCTGACCGTGCAGCCCTACCGCTGCCAGCACCTGGAGAAGCCCGACACCACCAGTACCTGCCAGCTCAAGATCTGCAGCGAGTGGCAGATCCGCACAGACTGGACTTCGGTATGCAGGGTGGGGAGTCAGGGCCCGCTGGGACGCTCCTCTCCAAGACCCACTGCCACACTCCTGCCTCCCCCCACCATGACCTGACTTGGGAGCACCCTGAGTTCTCCAGGAGGGAACCTGTCCTGTGGGGTTCTAGATGCTGCTTTTGTAAACCATAGCACATAGCGGTAGCTTGACGAAGTTAAAGCTAGCAGGCATCACCACAGCTGACTCTAATGGGGAGCCCCTGGAGGCCATGTGCAGAGGCTCTTGTCTCTGTCCTGTCATTGTAGGGTGAAAGGTTGGCAAATGCTGGTAGAGCCAGCACCTCCCAGTCCTCTCTCCCATTTTGTAGATGACAGAACTGAGGCTCAGATGAACAAAGGAGGCAAGACATCAAAGAAGGTCTGAGGGAAAAGGGTTGTAAACTCTTCAGGGCTGGGATCCTCCCCAGGTAGTATTGCAGTGCAGGGGACGTGGCTACCCAGGGAGTCTGTCCAGGCCTCTGTTTGGGGGCAGGTCACGGGAATGAGGGCACGGTGACTGGAGAGTTGCCGGAGCTGGCGCTTCCCGTCCTGCTCACAGAAGCTTGCTGTCTTCCAGTGCTCGGTGCCCTGTGGGGTGGGGCAGAGGACCCGAGACGTGAAGTGTGTGAGCAACCTCGGGGACGTGGTTGATGACGAGGAATGCAACATGAAGCTCCGGCCAAGTGACATTGAGAACTGTGACATGGGACCCTGTGCGAAAAGCTGGTTCCTCACTGAGTGGAGTGAAAGGGTGAGTGTGGTGGCGGCAGGTCTGTTTGCTAGAGCCAGCAACCGAGGCCTGCTGGCCTGACAGGTGGGAGTCATGTGCCACAGGCGCCCCCAAGCTGCGCCAAGATGAATTACTAGCTAAGAATCCATGGGTAATTTCTGACTTTGGGGAAAGACCTGGGGATGAACTATCACAGGCTTTCTATCCTCATGTGAATCTCCATGGTGCTTCCAAGCTATGGCATGCCCGCAGGTCACCTGGGAGCCTTGTTACAGCACAGAATCTGAGTTGGCAGGTGTGGGTCTGGTGCAGATTCTGCATTTCTAAGGGGCTCCCCGTGGTGCCACAGTTGCTGGTCCAGGGATGGAGGAAACCAGCCATGTCTGTGGAATCTTAGGAGACATTGCTGAGTTCCTGAGCCCTCTCCTTCCAGTGTCACGTGACAACAAACAGTGCAGTATCCCAAGCCTGGAAGTGTAAACTTGACACATCAGTGGATGGGCCCATCCCCTCTGCTGGTTGGTTCCAGCTGGCCAGCATCCGTTCTGAGTAGTCGGTGCCCTCCATGGACGAGTTGTTGAGCACCCCAAACGCCATTCTGGAGTGTTCAGGTGGGTTTCTGGCAATGCTGCCCTCTCATTACAATGACCCACGTCGGTGGGAGTGCTATTGGGAAAGAAAGGACAGAAACACACCTGCAAATGCAGCCTTCAGTCCACAGTCAGAGATCCTCCTGGAGAGTCTCCTCCAGTGATTTATCTCCTCGTGGTTTCCGACACCTTGTGGCAAACAGTCCCTGCCCCAGGCCCTCAAGAGAGAGCCTTTGGCGAAAGCACAGAACTCTTAGAGTGAACAGCTCCTGTGTCTCCACTCGCAGGAGTGGACTGTCCTGGGCTCCAATAGCCATCAGGGAGGTGCTAGCTGAGGGGACACAAAGGGAAAGTGGGCGCTGGTCTAAAGGTGTCCGTTGGCTCGAACCCCTGCCCCTAAAGATGAGCGCAGCAGGGCTCACCCAGTCCTGTCCGCGTGTCGCCCTGTCCCAGCCTCCCAGCAAGGACAGAGCTCCTGGCCTTGTGCCAGCGGAAGCGGTGCAGGGAGGAGCGTCCGCGGTCACTGGGGCAGCCTTACTGGCAGCGCGAGGAGTCCTTGGCGGCGCCCCTGACTCAGGTCTGATCCGTTCCTCAGGAGCTCCCTCTGTGCCGAGACAATGGCGTCTGTTTCTAGTACAGCCCAAAGTGCCAGGAGGTTTTCTTTCCCATTGAAGTCTTGCTTGCCGACTCAGCCTGTGCGGCAGTAACCGCGCGTACGCTGCTCGCTCTGCAGACCCTCAGGTATCGGGAGCCCCTTCCCCTTTTCTCCAGGTTAAAAATTCCTAGTTCCTTCAACTGATTCTTTGTCTTTCTGGATTTCTAGCCAGAATTTGTATTCACAGTAAACTTGCCAAACTTAGCGGGTAAACAAATGGATGAAAACAATGATGCTGACTTTCCCTCTTATACTGGAAAGATGTTTTTTAAAATAGTTCAGTTTTCTGCTCATACAGTAATGTACATTATTATAAAGTACCGTATTTTTGGACTATAAGACATCCTCCCCCCCCAAATTTGGGAGGAATAATGGTTGTCAATGCTGCTGCTGAGTTCTCTTTACATTTATATTGGTGAAATATTATGTTATTTATGTTATTAAATATTTTACCACATTTTTTGCTTCAAATTTTTCTATTTTCCTCCTCTAAAACCTAAGTGCACCTTATGGTCGGAAAATAAGGTGGATGAAGAGAATATGAAAGTATCCCTATAATCTCTCCACTAGAAGATAACAATTGAAGATTTTTAAGCTACACTGCCAAGCAGTTTCTGTATACATACTTTGCATACAGAATATTTTGTATTTATATATATTTTAAGAATATAAATCAGAATATATGATCAATTTGTTAACCTGATTTTTTCACTTATGTATTATAAACATTTTAATGGGATTAAAACTTTTAAAACATGATTTTTAATTAGAATAAGTTATTGTATGACTATTATAATTGAGCCAATACCCTATTTCTAAATGTTTAGGGGCATTTTTCTAATCTTTTACTATCTTAAATAATATTTCATAAATATTCTTAGCCATAAATCTTTACATGCACCTTTCCTTGTATTATGGGACAAACTCCCAGAAACTCTGTTCTTCTTGCCAACATAGTAAAGAATTACAGATCAGCGAGCCTACTAGCCTGCAAGCAAAGTTTATTAGTGCTAAGTTCTAATAGGAAGCAAAGCAGGGCTGGCCAGAGGCTCGGTGGAGAGAGGTCAAGTGGCTAGAAGCAGGGTGGCCAAAAAGTGAATGAGCCCTTTGTTCCGAGGACTTATGTAGTTGCTGGGATGGGGGCGAAGAAGTTGCATATTGATTGATGGGTAAAGGTGGTGCCAACTTTCCCAGGGGTCATGACTACCCAAATATAGGTATCTATGGGGTCTGTCAGCCCAAATTCTTATCTTGCTCCAGACTCCCATTTGTTCATTTTGTATATGTGACTGGGCACAGATGATTAACCAAAGTTGTTTCACCGGCTTTTTCTTTGGGCACTGTAGACCCTCCCCTTTTTCCGCCTTCCAGACCTTGGGATGAACACACAGTCTCAAGGTTCTCCTTTCCCAGCTTGTGGAGATGACACACACAGATTTTCGAGGGCTTCCCCCTGCACTGTCTTGCTGTTTGGAACGCCTGGCTGCCTTACCCAGCCGGACTCAAGACAACTGAGTCCCTGGGTGAGACATGTCTTCCTTTGCTCCCAGAAAGTTCTTGTGTTAAGTTCTTTGTCACATTGCAATGGTGAGGGCCCTGCCTTTACTCCCCCTCTGGTCGCTCATTCCACCATAACTCTTGTTTCCCTAAAATAATGTTTAGGAAGTAGAATTACTTGACCAAATGCTGTGAACCCTTTTAGAACTCTTGACATATTCTGGCAAATTTCTCTCCAGAAAGATTATTTCAACTTAGAGTCTCCCAAGAAGCAACTGAGATCACTTTTATAATCCTTTTATTGCACTGATTCTTTACCATTTTTTAATTCCATCTCTACATTTGCCACGCTCTGAAAAAGGCACTGGGTTCAGAATGCCCTGTGCACAGAGAAGAAAGCAGCTACATGGTGGAAAAACAGCAGTGCCTTGTTCCTCCGTGTGCCTCCCACGCCTCTTTGGGACAGTGACACTCTGCGAGCGACTCACACGGAACCCCATGGGGGCTGCTGCCCCGCCAGGGACCACTCTGCTCTGCGCTTCAACACAGGTGCTTGCTGGGTCTAGCCCTTGTCTCAAAATCCCCAGTACAGCAAGAGATGAGCGCCTGTATTCTTCCACTTAGAGAACTTTTTTGCTTTTTTGGAAAAGGCATTTTAATCCATGTAATTTTGGTGCTATCATGTAAGTAATTTTGCTTTATCTGCCCCTAGAATAGATCATTATCCCTGAAAGTTCATGATTATTTTGGAGCAAATGAATGGGAAGGGGTGCAATTGGGTTTAGGGAAGGGCATTGCCTTTGGCACCCTTTCTCCAAAGACTTCTTTCCTACTAGACCTCGAGCAGGCTCTTGATTCTCCGACCCTCAGTTTCCTCCTCTGTACCACTGCTGAGTGAGCATTAAGGGACGCCATTTGACACCGTGACCCCGATGAGGCCGGCACCCTGGGGTGGTTCATGGGCTGCTTCATTCTTCTTTGGCTTCAGGCGAACACTGGCCTTCCAGCCGCCAGCTGGCCCTAGGAAAGGCTCAGCTCCTGGGAATAACCGGCTGATGGCCGCCTTCCACATGTGGATAGTGGCTGTGTATAAAAATCAACCTTGTCTAGCCCTGGCCAGGTATCTCAGTTGGTTAGAGCATTGTCCTAATACACCAAGGTTGCAGGCCCCATCTCTAGTCAGGGCACAAACAAAAATCAACCAATGAATGCACGATCAATGTTTCTCTCTCTGTGTCCCTCTTTTGTCTTTCTTTCTAAAATCGATATGTAAAAATTTTTAAAATAAGAAAAAACAACCTTGTTAAACTTTAGACTGAACTGCGAAGTTTTTAGCATAAACATGTACTGCATACCTATTATAAGCTAGGCATGATTGAGACACAACTTCCTTTAAGGAGCTCAAGTGGGAGAGAGGAGAAAAAATGAGATTAAAGTTTATACTTAAAGATCCAGAGTGTATCTGCAATATTGTGACTTACAGGAAATATAGATGTGGTCATTCAGTGATCAGACCTCTCCAGTCTTCATGCACAGTTCCTGGTTCGCAGCTCCCCAGACCCTTGAATTCAGTAGTGTTGAAAGTGATAAACATGCCTTCTGTTATGTTAGTGAGATAACTTAAGGATAGGGGTTGGCTCCCAAATGTGCCAAGTATGTGTTTAGAAGGCTGGAATTTTCAGTCCCACCCTGGGACGTCGAGGGAAGGGCTGGGATCTGGAAGCTGAATCAATCGTTGGTAATTGATTTGATCAAGCATGCCTACGTAGTGAAGCCTCCGTCAAACCCAAAATGACAGGTCTCAGAGAGCCTTCGAGATAGTGAAGATATGAAGGTGGGAGGGGCTGGTAACCCTGGAAGCTCCGCCCCCTTCCCACATTCCTTTCCAAATGTGTATCTTCAATCTGGCTGTTCCTGAATTATCTTTGTATGATAAATTGGTAAAATGTTTCTCTGATTTCTGTGAGCTGCTCTAGCAAAGCAATCGAACTGAGAGGGGTGTCTTAGGAACCTCAGATATTTAGCCAGTTGGTCAGAAGTACAGAACCACCTGAACCTCAGATAGCTGCTGAAGCTCGGGTGGGGACAGTCGTGTTGGACTGCGCCTGCACCTGTGGAACCTGGTGCTGTCTCCAGGTCAGTTGTGTCAGGATCGGGTTGAATTGTAGGACACCCAGCTGGTCACCTGAGGATTGCTTGTCGGTGTGGCCACCCCCCTCCCCCGCCCAATGCACACACATTGAAGTCGGCCCCAGAATACTAAGAGTATCCTCTTGCCCTGTCTAAAGTTCATTCAGATCAATGAATGGAGGTTGTAAACTCAATCTGAATTTTCTCTTGAAACTCCTAGGGTTATATGTGTCATTTTTTCTGACTACGTGACTCACCTCAAAAACATCCTTGTAGCTACTTTTAATCAAGGGTGGGCCTTATCAGGCATAGGCCTCATTTGCTTTTTAGTTCTGCAAATAAATAGCAGGTTTAAACACTCAGGCAATTTTTAATCACAACAGAAAAAAAAAAACTTTTAGGAAATCATCAAGCTCAATTCTATAGCACCTAATTTCTAAGGGTGTTTTCCAAGAGAAAAAATAAGTACAGGTATTGAGTGTTTTAAACTATGGAAGACGATGCATGTAACTGAAGTCCAGGAGTAGTCCTTAGGGCCCGTAGTCCGTCCAGGCCATCTGGGCCGAGGTTAGCATTCCACTGTCAGGAGAGCGTGAAGACAGTCCTCACCCGAGCGTTGCTTAGGAGTTTCATGTGTCTCTGTTTCATGTACCCTGACGTTCTTTCAGAAATCAGGTTCTTTTCTGAAGTGGATTTGGTCCTTCTTTTAGGCACATCCTTCAGAGACAGTGAGGGGTGTGTTTCTGCGCCTCACTTCAAGCATTAGTCCCTACTGCCTGGGGGACCCCTTCTTCTGAGAGGCTCCCGGGGCCAGGTCCTTGTGAGTAGCTCCTTTTAGACGGAAATGTGCTGTGCTCTTCACTGCAGCCTCTGGGGACTCATCCTTCTAATCTTCTCTCCCTGGACACCTACGTCCCCCTGAACATTTTTCTTTTAAATTAAGTACATGGGGATCTGGGGGAACTCTCCCAAGGTGCATGTACATTACTTGGTTCGGAAAGCAGATTTCTAAGAAGAATGCAGATAAAACAAAAATCATGAAAAGCATTTGTGAGCCTGTAAGGGAGGAAAACTCTTCCTTTACCCTCTTAGGTTCTATAACAGAGGCCTGAAAGTTTGTAACCGGAAAAGACACTGGCGTTCAGGCTGCCTGTCACTACCAAATCCAATAAGCAATGACTGCGATTGAATCTTTTATGGGTGCTTTATTCAGATGGCCAGCAATTCAAGAAGATGGCGGGTTCATACCCTAACAAACCATCTTGCCTTCTCCTTCCTGGCCAGATCTTTTATAAGGGGGTGGGGGAGGACAAGCAAGGTGCAGTGAGGGCTTTGAAATTCAGGGAGGATTAGGTGAGCGAAGCTGCAGCCCTGTTCTTGGCAGTTAGTTGTTCCCAAGGGCAGGTGGGCATTGGTCACACAAAAGGCCCGGATGCCTCCAACTTCTCCCCAGGCGGTAATCTCTAGCCAGTGCCCCAGGAGGTCGGCTGCTTTTCTCAGGAACCAGGATGGGCCTTATCTGTAGTTTCTGAAATAAAAGTTTAACATACACATTGCTTGCTAAATTTATGGCTATTTACCTTATGCTAAAATTTTCCAAGTCTTAACCCCCCTATCAAAGTGAGCTGACCATAACCAGATTCACCGGAGAAAAGCATACAAACTTTATCTGATGTTATTTTTTTGACATGGCATCATGGGGGCAGGAGGAGCTTCCCAGGAAACCAGTGAAAATCCCAAAGAAGCAGTTAGACTCGAGGGACTGTGCACCATTTTAACAAAGGGTGGTGAGTCATGAAGTCACCAGACAAGGGGCAGGGGTTTGGGCAGCCAGGGACAGTAAAACTGTAGGGAAGTGGCTGAGAGAGAAGTGGCAGAAACCAATGGAAGACAGGGGCTACTTAAGTCAAGTTTGTTTGTGCAAAATCACCTTGGTCCCCCATCACCAGTAGGAATGAGCTCTTGTTCCTGGAACCGGGAGGTACCTGTCTCCTGGGAAAAGTGTGCCCTGCTTTTAGGCAGAAAAGGGGCAGGCGAGAGCTCCTCTTGCATCTGCTGTTTCTTCGTTGCCTTCAGCTCAAGATAACTCATATGCCAAAGCAGCATACTCGGGGGCAGGTTCCAACTGCGGCCACCCTCTGCCCGGAGAGCTCCCCCTGCAGAGCAGGCCCAGCTCAGCGGCGGCGGTCAGGCTCTGATTGCGCTTCCTGGGCTGCGGTTTTACAAGAGGAGGCAGCCAGCTACAGAAACAAAAGTAGAAATTTTGATAGGGAAGCAAGGATCTTCGTATTTTTCCTTTTCCCAATTTTATTTAAAATTATATTGGTTTTACTTACTTTTAAAAATGGTAATGTTGGTAGAAACCAAACATTGGCTCTGTTTTTAAGAAAAGACCCAGCAGAAGCCCCCGGAAGGGCTTTGGCTGTCACACACAGGCGCTTCCGGGACTGAGAGCCGCTGGCCCCGGAAGAGGAGGGAAGAGGGCGGCGCAGTCGGCGTTTATCTGTGGAGCTGACATTCAGGGACTCACCTGCAGGTGAGGCGCTGGCTGAGAGCGAGTTAAAGATGACGTGATAGTCTCTGCCCACCCTGAGCTTACTTCTTTAATGAAAAAAAAAAGAAAATAGCACAGAAACAACCACAATGCAAAGGCCGACAGCAGGACGCCGATGCCGTGAGAATTCTGAAGATGGGAAGAGTGAGTTACGTTGGGCATCAAGACCGTTTTCCCAGAGGAGAGGGCGCTGGCGCTGAGCCGGAGCAGCCCGGGCTGTCCTGGGGACGGCAGCGGGAACACCGCGGAGGCGGCGCGGGAGCATTTTGTGTGACCGGGAACTGTGAACCTTGGCTCTGTCCAGGACAGTTGGTGGTTTTCACACATTATATCAAACCCTTCAGCCCCGGTGATTTTTTTGGTTCACTCGATGGTAGTGTGGAAACCCCTACCAAGAAGCTAGTGTGTTCCCGATGTATAATAGAGAATTAGTCTGGAAGGACGGGTTGACTGGGGCTCTACTTAGGAAACCTCTAAGGCCATCCGGAAAGTGCATAAGTGAACGTCGTCGGGATGGAGCAGCGCCAGAGGGATCTCAGCCTGGCTGTCCCAGCACCTGGCAGCCAGTGACTCAGAAGAGCCGGAGTGCCAAGTGAGAACCTGCAGCCACGGTCCGGGGGAAGAAATGTCAGCGTTGCTGAGAACATGGACAGAAGGGACGAGACAGAAAAACGTGCCTAAGCTAGAATCCATGGGACCTGCTAGCTGGCCAGACGTGGGAAGCCAGACAGCAGAAGGGCAGGAGACTTTGAATACAGACATACATCTGAACACAAACTGGAAAACCCAGGGGAAGAAGGGGAACGCTGATGAAGGTGGTGTCCCGTCATTTTACCTGTTGAGCGTGAGGTATCCGAGGAGCACCCACATGAAGATGTCCTGAAAATAAGGCAACATTCCAAAGTATTTCAAGACAGATGGAAATGCTCATGGAGCTGCGGGGTGCGACTCAGGAATGCCAACTGGGTCCTGAGTGTGGATGGGGGGAGACTGTCGTAATGACATCACTACCACTTAAGTGACTCTAAGTGAAGGCTTAATCCTGGGAGCCGTGGTTTCTGTATCTTAGAGTTCAGATGATGGCCCTGACCCTTGAAGCCCTTCATACCATTATTGAATAACTGCTGTATGCACTTGTTGAAAACCTGCTCTCCGCGTGCCATCCGTTGTTCCCCGTCATCCTGACAGGAATGCATTTCCATGCCAACTGTCAGGTATGCTTGCCAGAGAGGATCTGGATCACCTGTCCCAGGCCACATAGCTGCTGGGGATGGTGTGCCCATGTTTTCCTGTTCTCATTCTTCTTCTGGTGGATGTATTTTCTAAAGCATAAGTCAGACTGGCGGTCTGACACATATAAGCATGTTAATCGCCAGTGAGACAGTATTAGAAACATGGACGGTCCCAGAAAATCTAAGACCAGGGGAATCTGCCAGACTGATGTCTCATGATGGAGTGGGCCATGCATGAGAAGTGGTCAGAGATTTCTAGGGGAAAGAGTTGATGGGGAAATGAGGTGTTCCGTCCTCCTTTGCACCGTTTGAAAATGGCTCTGGGACCTGCGCAGTGAGGACTTCCCTCTAACATGCCCGTCTTCTGTCTCGCAGTGCTCAGCAGAGTGTGGGGCTGGAGTGCGGACACGCTCGGTGGTGTGCATGACCCACCATGTCAGCAGCCTGCCCCTGGAGGGCTGTGGGAACAACCGGCCGGCAGAAGCCACCCCGTGCGACAATGGGCCCTGCACGGGCAAGGTGGAGTGGTTTGCTGGGAGCTGGAGTCAGGTGAGTGGCCAGACTAGGTGTATCTGCCTGCCCCTAGTAAGAGGCAGCATGGTGAAGGGGTGAGGAACCAGGACCTAGTATGTCCTGGGTTTGAATTCAGTTGTGTTACCCATCACTCTGAAGAAGTTTCTTGTGTTTTGAGAGCCTCATTCAGACAACAGTATTTACTAAGCACCTACTATGCTCTTTTTAAAATACATTTTATTGATTATGCTATTACAATTGTCCCATTTTCCCCCCTTTATTCCCCTCTGCCCTGCACACCCCATCCCACCCACATTCCCCGCCTTTAGTTCATGTCCATGGGTCATACATATAGGTTCTTTGGCTTCTCCATTTCCTATACTATTCTTAATCTCCACCTGCCTATTTTCTTCTTACCATTTATGCTACTTATTCCCTGTACCTGTTCCCCCTCTCCCCCTCC
>PVIA01014782.1:0-25486 GCA_004024845.1 Tonatia bakeri | reverse complement strand
GCTGATCTGAAACTGGTTTTTAATCTGTAAGGGCTGGAGTAGTTTTTGTTTGCCTTTCCTGATAGAGTTCAGTCTTTCATAGATCCCAACTTATCCTGGGTAGTTTATCAACCTCCCCCCTTCTTGGGGGACTCTTACTTCCAATCTTTGTCTTTGTAGCCGTGTGACACTACCGAGAACTCTGCTCAGTTTTTAACCTGTTAGCTAGAACCTACAAATTCGTAAATGCCTGAAGAGAAATGTGGAGGGGAAAGTCACGCTCACCTCTGTGTACTTCCTTTCCGTCTGAAATCTTGGACATTCCAGGCCTTGTTGTCTTAGCCATGCTACTCCAAATGCCTTCTAACAGTTGTTACATACACATTGTTTTCCTCCAGCTCATTAAGACACCACGAGGAGACTCTCTGGTATAACCAGTCCACCACAGCTGGAAGTATTCCTTAGCTGATACCCAAAATATCCCCTCTCACCCAACCCCACGTTCTCTTTTCCCTTAGGCACCGCTCTGCTCACCGTTCAGGGAATTTTCTTCACAATTCTAAGTATCCAATCTCACATCCCAAAACCCTTATACAAAGCCTAGAAAATGAAAGTGTAAACATTCCTAAATATTTGTCGAATGAATTAGCACACCCTACTGAATCCTTGTACTGAAATATCTAGAGACCTTCATTCACCAACAAACTTACCTCTCACCCTCAATCTCTTTAACATCTGTAGTTCCATCCGTTGTAAGTGAAATTTCATTCCCCAGGAAATGGCCTGTTAACTTTCACCCACTTTAGGGGTATTTCTTACGTACTTCACATGTTTTTCAGGAAAACTGCTTGCTCATCAAAGGTGGTTTTATTTATTTATTTTTGGCTCTAAAGTAAAATTACAGCTTATTCATCTGTTTAGGATCCAGTGTTTCGCATCATAGATTTCACTTCCAATTCCTTGGCTGAAAGGAGAGACTAGAGGGGAAAGCCAGGTAACGTTCTGGCGACCGAAAGAAGCTCAGGGTAGGAGCAATGCTAACATCTTCCTCACAAGGATGGGCACAGGGGGCTACTAGTTGCAAGCTGATTTTCTAGAACTCTCAGCTGGAGACATAGAAGCATCGCTCCCAGATGCTTGTGCCACCTCGGGCCCCAGCTGCTCTCAGCACACAGGCGTGCCGGGCTCTCTGGTGCCTTGCCGGATGTAGTAGTACAGGGACTTGCCAAACTTCTGGAATTCAGACTTGATTTTCAACAGTACACTTCTCTGCAGGAGGTCATGATTCTGATCAATATCTTGTCACATGTCCTCTTGCCTTCATGGAGTCATACAGTCAGCAAAATACAGGGGTTTCTTCTGGATATACTGGACCAGGTGCAGGAAAGCATTTTCTAGGTCTTCCTTGCTTTCCTTCCTGATGCTCTCCAATGCGTCATAAGGGCTGGAGCTCTCGTACCTTTCAAACACTTTCTGGAAGTGACACATGCTCCACTGGGTCATGATGCTGACCCAGTGGGGACATCACTTCCTTTCCTCTCTACTCCAGTGTCAGAGAGACCCTGGGCATCTTGGTCCATCAGTTAGTAATCAATGACAGAGCCATCTCTGCTCTTCCACTTTTTGCGAGGGCCACCATTACCTTGTGGAAGTCACCAGATGTGTCAGAAATGATGTCCTTCTTTAAATCAGTCTCATATTCCTCGTTGACTCTGTTAATTTCCTGCAGCTTCTGGCTGGTCCTTGAACAGATGATCTCAGTGAGTGAGTCCCCAGCTCTTTCTGGAGGCATTCAGCTCAGAAGCATCATGCCGAGCAGGTGTTTTCAATAGGCCCAAAATCATCATCTCCAGGTGGCAGGACAATATTGACTCCAGTGCTGATGCAAATTCTTTTTTGGTCCTTCTCTGGTAGGTGAGGGCAACATCCTGTTCATTGCTACCGTCGATCAAAATGTTGACAATGGTCACCTCATCCACATCCTTGTTCTTCCTGGTTGTTTCAATGTTAAAAAATCCCAGTCAGCATAAAAGTTGCTGTAAGCTTTGACTGACCCATACACATTTAGGGGTGTAGAGTGATTACCCTCAAAGCTGAGCGTGCATAGAATTTTGTGAACAATAGACATATTGAAAGAAGCTGGGCTGGGCACTGAGAACTATGAGTGTCCCCAGATGCCAAGCACCTAAAGATGGTTTTAAAACTATTTGTTTTCCATTTCTATTTCCTTTGAGTTTCACGTTGCTCAGCTATCAATTTCTATTCTTACTTATCTTTGATACTGCACAACTTGATGATGTCTAGCAAACACTGGTGAAGGCTGTGTGACATAGATGTTCACCAACTGCATTCTTTTTCTTCTGGATCATGTGGCTGGACCATTGTCCCAACCTTTCTGACTGTTAAATGTGACAAGGTAACTGAGTTCTGGCCAATGGAATTCCAAGGATGCGATATCATCATTTCCAAACCCAGTCCCATAAATGCCTCACTCTCTTGTTCCGTCTTCAAGCTGGATGTTGACTTCCATGATAACATTGAAAATTACATGTTAAAACTGGCAGGACTTCCAGTGTCCTGTGTCTCTGAATGACCATGTGGTACAATGCCCTGCCTGCATTATAAAGAAACCATATTGTGTGTATAGGCACTGAGATTTGGAATTTATATGTTATTACCCCTTAATAAGTACCCTTTAATAACTACTCTTTAACAGAATTACCTTTAATACACACCATGTTACTTTTCTATGTTGATAAATTCTTCTGTCATTTTAGAACTCTTAGGATTTAAGGACCCCTCCCTGTGAAGAAACACTAGCATTACAGTTCTTGGACCTCACCACAAGACAACTTTAATTCTAATGGTAACAGCCTTATCATCATTTCAGAAAATGTAGGTACCTAATCCAGTCTCTAATATGAATCTCTTCTACATCTAATGATTTCTGTGATTTATAACCTTAGTTACTTCATCAATACTGACTAAATAATCTGTCTAACTCTCCTTAACGGGGTCCCCTTTCAATACTTATTCTAAACTCTCTCTTCTCATCTTAACCCTCTTACCCAACCTACTAATTCCTATCTTCTTATGTTCTCAGAATAAGCTTCTTACCTAAGGCAATGGAAATCATCATGGACTCTCCCACAAGCACTGTAGTTCTCATAACAAGCTCTGCTTCTCCTACCTCCACAGCTTAGGAGACATGTACAATAGACCCTCCAGCAGGGGTGTCCCACCAGCAACCATGGGCTGCATGTGGCCCAGGATGGCTATGAGTGCTGCCCAATAGAAAATTGTAAATTTAGTTAAAACCTTTTTCTTTTGCTCATGAGTTTTTGTTAGTGTTTGTGTATTTAATGTGTGGCCTAAGACAACTCTCCTTTTTCCAGTGTGGCCCAGAGATGCCAAAAGTTTGGGCACCCCTCCATTTGAAGTAAGTCACTTAACCTCTTTGAGTCACCTGTGAAATAGGAATCATAATGTTTGAACCACTTAGATCTGTTATATTGACCAAATAATATAACATGTATACAACTTTTTATTTTAAGGAATTATTATAATTTTTGGCCATATTGCTATTTGAGTTTAATTTTTAGTTAGATACTAAATGTCTGCCATGAATCATAAAATATGCTTTATTAGGAAACATTCCAGAATGTTAAGTTGTAAGTGTTATGGGAACAAAACTTTCTGTGGTCAGAATGTTGGTCATGATTTCTTAGTTTCATGATCATAAATTAAGTCCTATGTTTAGTCAGTTCTTGAATATTGCACTCATAAGGGACCATATACATGCCATTCCTCATTCCCTCCAGATGCATCAAGTAAATAATCTTTTCACTTGTATTTGTACAGCTTTAATTTACGAGTTGCTATTCAACTGTCCAATAAACAGAATCAGTATTACAGGAAGATAGTTCAATTTACAAATTCTTATCATGGAACCAAGCCCCGGATACATGCATGAACATGCTCATTGGATGAACACGTCTGAACATCTGTTATCTTCAAGGCGCCGTGCCCCTGAAGGGCACACCAGGGGATTCTTCAAGGCGCCATGCCCCTGAAGGGCACACCAGGCGATGCGCCTGCCGCCTCGGAGGGGTGCAACTGGAGAGCAGCCCCCGTCAGCT
The DNA here is from genome assembly GCA_004024845.1 of Tonatia bakeri. Taxonomy (NCBI): domain Eukaryota; kingdom Metazoa; phylum Chordata; class Mammalia; order Chiroptera; family Phyllostomidae; genus Tonatia; species Tonatia bakeri. The sequence continues at coordinate 21,368 of PVIA01014782.1, read as the reverse complement.
GGCCACGTTGGAAGATGCCACCAGCTGCTCGAGTTGTGCCTTCGAATTGACTCCAGATTTCTCTCTCTCCCCAGTCGCAAAGTCAGACCACTTTAGGAGCCACGTGTTTCACAGATATTCACTTTCTTCTTTAAATCCTTTAACATTTGTCTCTCCACAACTTGACTTCTGCGTATTTTGCAAGCTTAGATCATATCCCTGTGATTTTATGTTATGTTCAAGTTATGGCAAACACATTGCAATCCCACGAACACACCTATGACTTTGTTCATATATGTTATAGTTTTCTCTCACCAGAATGCCTGTCCCTCTATTTCTTTTCCAGCTAATATTATCTGACTTTTTCAATTCACCTAATGTTATACTTCTAAAATCTACCTGAATACAATGCACACATTTCAATCATAATGCTTACGATTTGTATAAATTATATCTGTTTGTAGGTTTATCTGCACCATTAGACTTATTACAGGAATATCTCAGTAGTAGAGGTAGTATCAGGATCATTTTGGCATGCCCAGAATGATATTAATTTAATACAGACCAGTAATAAGTAAATAGTAAATCAAATTTAATATAATCTCAATAACATTTAACTTATCTTGTAATACTGGTTGCATATTTAATAAGCAAAATTAATTTCAGTTTAGTAGACTGCAGAATTTTTGATAGCACATAGTTTTTACTGATGGTGGTTTTGAAACCTATCCTGAAATTTTTATGCAACTTTTAAGCTAAATTTTTATCTGTTCTTTATTTTTTGACTGGGGCAACATATATTGAGTTGCAATGGGTCTTTCTAATCCTGGCTCACTTCCCTCACTGACACTGAGTTTAACAAAATACTAGAGAGAGTGTGAGCTTGTATCGGCCTCTGTGGCTCCAGGGCTCTGGCAGAATGATGAGCAGAAGCTTGAAAAAAGGGCTTCAGTATCACCTGCATTCCTGGACTTCTATGCAGTGTCCTTTCTATTACTTAATCTCTTGTCTTTTCTGTTTTAATCAGAACTTTCCATTGAAAAAAAAAGTGTTGATTTGAATGATGAAAGGCAGTTTTATCCTAGAGATATCTTTCTGTGAAGTTTTGATTTAGGAAGGCCCAACCCAGCCCTGCCTGTCTCTTCCGCAGCCCTGGGCCCACTCTCCGTGCCAGCTGAGGGGTTCATAGTGTACACAGAGCAGCTCCGGCCCGCCTGGGACTGCTGATTAAGATCTTAGAATAATGAAATCTGCACAGTTGAAATTTGGCTGTTGGCGATAGTCACTATGCAACTCTTAACATTTCCTTTCTGTTTCTTTTAATAATATAAAATACTCGGTTTTTCTTTCAGAGTGAACTCTTCAAATACACTAAAATTTGTTCCAGTAGTATTTTTAGTGAACAGGTTAAATCATTTCTTAATGCTCAGATTATATGCTGTTCTGAAGGATGAGAAACTTCAGTGGCTGCGCAAGTAGCCCTGCTCAGACTGCCTCTGAGAATAGCTGCATGGAGCTAAACGCACAAGGCCAATCTGTGGGCCTTAGAGTTTTGCCTTTAAGCAGATTGCCCCCCATGCCTTGATTAAAATAGCAAATGTAACAAGAAACACAGCAGAAATGATGGTAAGAGGCAGCATATTCTGATGGTAGGTTGATTCAGAGCAATTAGGAGATGCTTCATGAGCTGTCTTAGACAGATGATGAACATTTTTCTGTCCTCCCTCCCTAATATCTGAAATTCAAAGAAGAGACTCACACCTCACCTGGATTCAAACAGTGGCTCTATACTAAGGTGTTCCTCTCTGGAGCAAGCAAAAATATCTTGAATTTCATCAGCCACAGTGCCCCTGAATTGTCGAACTACAGGTGTGATGGAGGGAGTGAATGTGTCTGACACTTTCTGAGAGCCTCTTAACAGAGGAACAGAACACACCGAAAGCCATTATCTGAAGGACAGAAGGTAGGGATGAGGTACTACCATAGGAAGGGAGACGATTTGAAGAGGAGATCAGGGCAGCTACAATCCCATCTAAGTCACTCTTTGCCCACAGGGGAACAACAACGACCACAGCAAAAACAACACACAGCCACAGAGAGGCAACTATAGACCTTGCAATCAGATGCTAAGGAACTTTCAAATTAACAGTGAAAATGAGCTCAGCAGTTGAAGATAGATTTTTAGATTGGGAAAACTCTCGAAATGGAAATTAATTTGGTGCTAAATCTCTAAGAAGTACCAGGTCAATATACGAATATACCAAGGACCTCAAAGTGATGTACCTTTTAAAACTAAGTAATACCATTTGTAGTAGCTTATCCAAGAAATATATACATACAAAGACAGGCACATGTATACACATAAAACAATATTCTAAAGCCGTTAAAATAATGTCTTAATATCCAATATTATGTCATAATACTATGCAAAAAATACAGGTTCCTAAAACCCTTTATACAATAACTACCAAAGTCTATAAAATTTGCATTTCTTTTATTTCTCTCCTTTCATTAGTGCATAGAAGAGAGATGAAAATAAATGATCAAATGTTAACAGCAGTTATATTTTGATGTTGGGCCATTGGGCAATCAACTTTTTCCCCTCAGTATACTCTTTTGATATTTATGACCATGGAAATATATTTTTTAACCAGAAAAATATTGTTATTTTCCTGTAGTAGAATTCCCAGTGCACTTCAAACATACATCCTAGGCAGCATAAGTCGAGGCTCACACCGTCCAGAGAATTACATTTGCACATTGGTTTGCAGTTTTATGTGCATATGTGCATGCATGCATATGTGTTATCTTAGTTCTATAAGATATGTGTGAATTTTATAAGAAGCTTGAGATAGGTGTTGTTATCATCATTCCATTTTCATAGAAAGGAGACTGAGGGCCAGAGAGATTATAATGTTCTAGCTTGTACAGCTTAACCTGGTACTTGTTTTATAAGTTTTGTGTTTTCTGTGCCAGCTTCTCACAATACGTAGAGACTACCGATGCATTTTCTAAATTTGCAGGCCAGTTCCTGTAAGGTTACTCAGGAACAAGAGTGATGGTTCAGTTTGATGAGTGTGCAAAGATGCACACGGGCTTTAAAGCCTCCGCTGGTACTTTTCCACCGTTGTAGGAGCAGTGGGATGAACAGCTGTGCAGGAGTGCCTCCCACACAGGCTGCGACCACACACACATAAACACTGCTCCTGAATGCGGAACATTCTCCCGATGTTGACACTGAAGCTTCTTGACAGTTTCCCAACACCATTATGAAACTCTCCCCAATCTCACAAGTAAGGTTTGAGGCTCGCATTTCATGTTCTAATCTATAAAGAGAAGTCGGGGGAGATAAATAGCTGGGAACCCACGGCGCATGCTGTGTGGAACATCTCAGCCCCTGCAGTCACCAGCATGGCTTTGTTCCTGCTTTCTGTCCTCTGGCTCATTGTGAACACTGAAGGTAAGCACTCATATTGATATTTTATACAAAAGTCAATTTAGTTAATGTATTTTTAAAGTACTTTTAAGAAAATGACATGCTCATGTGACCCAAAGGTCACTACTGTTTGCATTTTTGGTATGTTTACTCAATTTATATAAACTGTGCTCGTCATCTAGGTATTACGATTGGCAAAATAATTTAGTTAGGATGTCTCTGAAATTTTATCTCTCATTCAGTAATTGTACAATTTCTATCATTTTGTTTTCTAAAACACATTGCCCCAAATGATAGCAGAAAAGTAACTTCAGACAAGAATTGCAGAATTTCCCAACCATCTTCAATGTTATCTCGAATGACATTGATATTTGGACCCCATAAAAAACCAATCATGTATCTAAAGCCACAGTTTATCCAAATGCTGCACTGGGGTGGAGACAGGAAGACTGAAGGAATATCAGAGTTAAGTTAAACATAATTGCATTATTGAGCAACATTAGAGATTAATTCGCCAACTGATCAGTTAGTACTAGATGCTAAAATTCACTCTGCTTTCAATTCCACAACCCTTTCCATGAATGGAATTTATACTCTCTTTTGATAAAGACCTTTTAGTAATATATTTTTAAATTCCTTTTTTCATGTGTAATGAGTTCTTCTAAGGATAGCATCACGGCAGAACTCTGGGAGCTGACTAGCAGAGATGTTATGAATTGCTACTTCCCGTCAGGTTGTCTACCTACATCAGCCAGGTATAGAACTGCCTGGTGTCTCTGAGGTCACACTGACTGTCAGGCACACGGAGTGAGAATCTATCTCTAAGCATAGACACTTGTCTGTGAAAATGAGAACATTCAGGAATAAAACTAACCTTATATTGATCATTGAAGAAATAAAGAAAAAAATGAATAAAGGTATGCTTGCCCACTTCCTAGACTGGTATTAAATAATTTTAGATACACTATGCTACTTAATTTTTACACCAACCTCTACTTTAGGTAAGTAAACTGGTAGAAATCAAAGTGACTTTTACAAGGTTATTTAGCCAGGATGTAAGACCACATATTTTTGCTCTAATATCAGTTATTTTCCTACTGTATGCAAGCACAATAGAAAATTATCTGTGTAATGTAATTCTAAGTTAATCAAGAAGAACATTTAGTCTACATACAATTTTTCTTCTGGCTCTCTGGTGCTTTAAAATTATTTCACCAGAGAATAACAAGAACTTTATTTCCTGTGAAATATAAAGTCTTGAAGGCAAATGCTAATGAGGGAAAATAGAATGACTAATTGTTGCATTGACAAATAAAATAACTGTTAGCAGAGTCTTTCCTAAAATTGAAGGAGTATCCGTCTAAGAAGTATTTGACTTTTGGAGGGGGTAGTCAGGGGTCACACCACGGTGAGCAAAAGACATAAAAAGAACAAAAGAGATCTCTGAGAACACTAAAAGAAAAATTCATAATTTTGGATAGGGAAATAGAGGGGGAGAATCTGGATACTACAGGTAGAACTCCCACTTGGTTCTAATCCCAAATCTGCTTTCTCTGGGCTTCATGGCCCACATTGAGAGATTTACACACGTTGAGAGATTATCCAAAGAACTGTTTCCAGAATTGGGGTGGGGGAAGGGAGAGGGAAAGAAAAGTTCTTAGTTATCAAGTTTCAAGTAGATGGAGGAATTTCATTTGAATGCTTACTTTCTCAATTGGAATTTAGTCTTCCAGGCTATTTAACAAAACAACCAAGCAAAACAAAACCAACACAAAAACCTTTCAATGTTTTTTATCACTGTTATCTCTCTCTCTCTAGCATTAGCCATAAGGCAAACACCTGAAATAGAACTCTATAAAGTAGTCCATCCTAAAAAACTACACATTTTACACAAAAGAGAGGTACAGAATAACTGGACTGAGACCCATCGTAATGAGGTAAGTAGTGTGAATGACTGTGGGGTTTCTCTATCATCTGATGAGACAATGAAGAGCCTTTCTATTAATAGAATTGATGTCATTAGTAAACATCTAATGGTTCGTTATTGAAGCCCTTATGTATACCTCCCCTTCGTCCAGGAGAGAATTCGGGGTTTCTCAGAATGCTTTCACAATTAAGTAGCAGCAAGGAAGTTAACTGCCTCACACAATCGGAAAGAATAAAACTGCTCAGGCATTTCTCCTAGTTTCTGGGAGGGAAAAAAGGTGCCCAGGAAAGGCAGCCATTTTTTAATATGTTCCCTGTTGAGTCCCCCAAACTTATCCCCCCTACCTTCACCCTCTTCCCCCACTGAATTGCCTTTTTTCCTGACTATTTTGTCTGTAATTATCTCATTAATTAACAAGATTTTTAAAGTTTATTAAGGACATTAACTCTTTGACTATTTCATTGTTGTAAATATTTCCTTTATTTTATAATTTTTACTTTTTTAATTCTTAGGTTTTTTGGTTGATTTTCTTTAGTATATTTAGTTTGATTTTAATGTAATAAAAGCATATGCCTTATTATTAACCTGTTAGTGATCCTTTAGGATACACAGGACTGTGCACTGTATATAGGGCAAATAATTATTCCCTATCTCACATAACAGAGTTAGTTTAATCTGTATTATTATTGTGTTGTTGTACTTTTTGGAAATCTGTTTAAATACACAATTTATATTTAATTTTACATGTTATAAAGGCATAAGAGAGCTACTTTTATCTTACATGCATTTGCAATTACCAAAGTATAAATTGATATCATTATACCATTAAATTTTTAAAAAATATTTTTTGTTGTTCTGTTACAGTTGCCCTAATTTTTTCCCCTTTGCCCTCCTCCACCCAGCCCATCCCCCACTCCCACAGTCAGTCCCCACACCATTGTCCATGCCCATGGGTCACTCATCCTTGTTCTTTGATCAATCCCTTCCCCTCCTTTCCACCATTACCTGCCCTCCACCCCTTGGTTGCTGTCAGACTGGCCCATGTTTCCATGCTTCTGGTTCTGTTGTGCTCCTTAGTTTGTTTTTGTTCATTAGGTTCCTCTTATAGGTGAGATCATATGATATTTATTTCATCAACTGGCTTATTTCACTCAGCATAATATTCTCTAAATTTTTAAGGGAAGATATGAACCTGAACTTCAGTATCAGATTATTTTAAATGGAGAAGTCATTCTCTGCCTACAAAAAACCAAGTAAGTTGTACTTTCTGAAATTTAAGTCACTGGATTGTATTAAGAGGATGTGGCAAAATAAATCTCGAGGCTCTGCTCAGTGTGACTGGAGATAAAGGACATAAAGTATATTGAGTTTTAGCTGTTTCAGATGCATTTGTGCTGATGCTACCTCAGAAATGTCGGTGTTTCCCAGGAGAGATTACATGCAAAGGGTAAGACAAAGAGCGCTGCACAAATAAATGACTTTCTTCATGATGCTTCTTGGAATTTGCTGAAATGCTTTTCTACCCGGATAACCTTAAACCTTTGACGTGACCTTCCATTACCTTTGTAAGAACATACATCCACGGCTTCTTCGGGGGTGCGACTCCAGCGAGCTCTGCAGCAGCTAGGAACATTCTCTTGGGACCAGAGGGTCCTTGATGCACATCTGTGGCCCAGCACAGAGGCCCTGCCTGGGAAGGAGGCATCCTTTGTGCGAAGAATCTCCAAACAACCCATTCTGAACGTGGAGAACATGCAGTTAGAGGGTAGCCGAAGGCATTTCCTCCCTCAGATGCAGCAGGCGTAGCAAAGGCTTTGATTTGCTTCAGCAGCAGGATTTCGGCACTAGGAAAAGATCAGTGGGTCAGAATGCCAATGCCTTCTCATCGTAGACAGTACCATTCCCTTAGTGCTGGAGCTTGCGGCAGGAAAATTAGCCTTTATTAGCACAGTGGGTGAATCGTGCAACTTTCTGCTCACTGCAGGCATCTCCTGGGGCCCAGCTACACTGAAACATATTACTCTCCTGAGGGAGAAGAGATCACCACAAGCCCTCAGAATGCGGTAGGTTCTGAATGCATCCTGGGACTCTCTAGGGATCCACCACTTAGATATAAGATTCCTGAAACCAAGGACAACTTAAAAGATTTGAAGAACTTGAAAGCCACATGCTTATCTGTGCAACGAGATAAGGTAATAAAAAGCATACTCAGCATTTTTAAAAGGTAGGAGTACCAGGAGGCTTCCAAGTGTTACATTTTGTGAAGCCATCAAAAGGCTACTTTTCTCCTAGATCACCTTATCAATAGTTTAGAAATAACCTACTTATTATATTCTGATAATGCATGCACTTATCCTGAGGTCAGCAATAGATATAAATTATTTAATTAATATAATTTTATATATAGTTAAAACACCACCCAACAGATAATGCCAAGGCCTAGATGGCAGACAGAGAATCAAAGCCAAAGGAAGAACCGAAAGAATATAAAAAGGCTTAGCCATGGAGCATCATCAAACTCGGCGAGTTTCTCAGAGCCACGCCCACCCACCGTGGCACCCTAAAAGTGTATGTTTCTAGAAAAGTACAGATAAGACTTCTGCCACAAAGGGTTCTTTGTTTCCTAATCACATGAAAACTATCCTCTCATAGATATCCAGAATTTTGCTAACACTGACCTCCAAGGAAATCATCTAATAAATTAATTCATGCTCAAGTGCAGTGGCTGATACTTTAATGTGGTACCTTTTCCAAGTTTTCTATGAGAAAACGTTACAATAGCAAGGTTTCTTCCAAAGGAAAGAAAAACAAATGGAATTTCAACCCTGAGACAAGTCAGTTTATTTTGAACAAAAGGTTATTCATTAGCTTTCTTAGATTATTCTATATAAGCAATCCCCGATTTTACTTATATGGATCATCAAACATGTCTGAATGTTTAGTCTTAGACAAATTCTCTGGAATTTTGATAATGGTAAAGAAATTCCACTAATTACCATTTAATATGGTAAGTGGGACCAATTAATATGAGGGGCTCAGGAGAGGTTGTGCGGCCTCCTTAGGACTGTAGAATCTAGAAAAATACATACCCTCTTTTATTGATGTAGTATGCACAATGTCTTAGGGACTCAGCAAAGGGAACCAAATTCTCACAAGCTGTACCTCAACCCCGAGAGTTCCCTAGGTCGCAGCGGAGCTGGCTACTTCTCAGACGCAGTGTCCATCCACTATCACCATGAGTGTGCTTAGGGTCAGCCTCCCTGGACTTCTGTTTAGTGCCATTAGTGTCAGGAAGACAGCTCTATCATCCAGTATGGAGAGTGTGCAGGGTGGGTGGTGGGACAGTTCATATAGCCCCAGAGGTTCTCACTGGTTTTGTTTCTGGGACGTGGTCTGGCCACAGCCCCTGCTCAAAGACCTGTCCTACACACTCAAGGTGGCAGCTTCCACCACAACTGTGATAACATTTATTCTTGCAGTTAATATTCTTTTTTCCAACCTTAGGAACACTGCTACTACAAAGGACACATCCTGAATGAAAAGGATTCAGTGGCCAGCATTAGTACTTGCAATGGGTTGAGGTGAGATCTGTTCCCCAAAATACTAAACATCATCATTTTGTTACACAGAATGAGTCTTCAGGACATCGTGTCTTATATTATCTTGGTTAAATTCTCTCCATCTATAAAATGCTGAATATGTGTGGTTAAAGTGAACAATAAAAGATCACCCTTGCAATCATTTTATAATCTGCTGATGTAGTAGAAGTTAGTCCTGGAAATATTCAAACAAGACTCTACACTCTGGGCCTTGATGACATCTGGATCCATTTCCACATTTATCCATCCTACTCCCTAAAAAATTCTGTCTTATTTTCTTAAAGATTCTACCCTGCAATTGTCATGGTGAAACATACTTTTAAAAACTGTTTATGTGTGGTATTTCTCCTTAAAAAGGTAATTTTTATCAATTGGGAAAAAATTGAAACATAAGAAAAATGCAAGTAAGAAAATAAAAAAGTACCCACCATAAAGTTTTTCCTCTGTGTGATTACTATTATTAACATTTTGTTATGTTTGCATCTTTTATGCATATAGACAAATATATCTCTTACGTGGATGAAATAAAAAATAAAATAGACATAATTGTTCTTCCAACATGGTCCATACCATGTGACATAAAAAGTCTTTGCCCTTATTATGAGATACCTTCATAGATGAACTTTTGAATTGCTATGTATGCTTTTAATATTCCATCATATGGATTTGACTTTAAATTTCTGAATGAGTTTCATTATGACAAAGTAGAATTCTTCAAACTTCTTCAAACTATCAGTTCCAGACTCTTCCTCTGGATAATCTGCTCAGCATTTTTGCCTTCTCTGGGGTTCTTGGGATCTAGATCCTCCTTTACTTCATTCTCCATCATGTTCCTAAGACCTGCCAAGAAGCATATGCTAAATGTATGAATAAATGATGGCAAGTTTGATTCAGCTCATGATGTCAACCCCAAAGCCTTTGGGGTGGCTTCACGTAGTCGTTCTCATTCACAGCTCTGGGAAATAATACAGGCTCCATTTTAGTATTGATGGATGCTGATTATCCTTTATTAGCAAAAGTTTGCCAAAAGCCTATGAAAAAATACTGTATGCGTGAGCATGTGTGAGCTTGGGGTAGAGGGAAAGATGTCAGTCCATTCTGGTCAGTACATGTGACTCCGTGACGGACAGTCCTCAAATATGAGTGCCCATGTCTCACAGGGGATACTTCACACATCAGAATCGAAGGTACATGATAAAGCCTCTGAAAAGCACAGACCAAGAAGAGCATGCTGTCCTCACATACACCCGGGAGGACCTGGACCCAGCTAACGTCACCTGTGGTGTAAAAAATGTTGGCAGAAAACACAGCATCGTCCGCACCACTAGGTCACTCAACAGCCCAGAGGTGGGTGTGACTTTCCTGTGTCATCATTGATTTCAGTCGTCTCAGCGACGACAGTGCAATGGACTCATGCTCAGCGATGGCTGTCATAGGGAAAGCCTGTACCTTACTTACTTACTCATCGATTTGATTTCCCTCTGAAGAAAAAAATGTCTTTGTAAGCTTTTCACACTTTTAGCATAAAGATAATTATTAACAGTGTTCTTTTACTCTTCGTAAAGCGAGAATTTCTTCGGGCTGCAAGACACATTGGTCTCTTTCTGGTGCTGGATAATGCCTTTGTGAGTACGAAACGTGTGTGCTCCTTGTCAAGTTAAGTCGACGTTTGAGATTTCTTATCAGCAAACACTAACGATAAACCATTCTGGCTGAACATGCAGAGCCTGTCCCCCTGACTGCCTATCCATCTGGTCAGCAATGGTATTCCCCCACCTTTGATGTCCACCTGCTACCAAAATATTTAGTTATTAGAAATACATAAAATTAATGAAGAACAAAAATGAATGGATTACTAAAGCATTGTTTAATTCTCACTGTATTATGTAAATATAAAGTAGACTCAAACTCTATACATTTTACATTATAGTTATATATACAAAAACACTGAAATCAGCACTTCTAATTAATAAAAATTGCTTTATAATCAAATTTTAATAATATTGAAAAGGTTTAAAACATTTAAATTAGTTTGATTTATTCAATATAAAAATTGAAAAATGAAAATTTATATGAATATCTAATTTTTCTCTTACCAAAAAAATCTTGCATTTGAAATACAATTTGTTGAAACATGGAATTATATATAAGGTAGACATGGAATGAATAGAGATTTATATACATTAAAATGTATGATTCTGCTTAAAATGTGAACTACATCAACTTTCCCACTGTAGTTTGGGATCTTAATTATACTTTGCATTTTGTATTTCACAGTACAACATGTATCAGGGAAATTTGACTTTGATGAGAAGCTTCTTGTTTGAAGTGATGAATCTACTCAATGTGGTAAGAGATAGCCTCGGGCTTTCTTATGGTTTCACCAAATAAGGAGTCGGGAGGGTTGCGTGGTTTGAGGTTAGCAGCAGTTTTGAGAAATTTAGCAGACAAGGATAAACATTAAGGTAAAATCATATGTACTGTAGCAAAGGCAACTTCTAGAATTCCTGTTTTCAAAATGGGATACACTTATTCATCATTTGTGGTCTGCAAAAGATCTAAAACGCTAAAGAAATCTCAAAAAAATTTATGAAGAAAAATGCTCTTCCCACAGATTTATAACACCATAGATGTTCAAGTGGCCTTGGTAGGTATGGAGATCTGGTCTGACGGTGATAAGATAAAGGTAGAACCCAACGCAGGTGTCACCTTTACCAACTTTCTGAATTGGCATCGTTCCAACCTGGGGAAAATGAAGCCCCATGATCACGCTCAGCTACTCAGGTAAGCCATGCTAGCCAGGGCCAGGCGTAGGCAGGCAAAGCAGATAGTTATCCCAAAGGTTTCTTGGAAGACAATACTGTTCAGTGATGTGTCCCCGATCAGTTGTCAGAGAGCATGTAGTTCTGCCATTAGCAATTTACCTGTGAGGTTACTGAGGACCTATGTCAGATTACCAAAACAGGTTCTTGGCTGTGGGACAGTCATCAACAGTCATTACAGTGCTATGGAATGGCATACACTTCAGGAACCTAGTGAATATAAGTAGGGTAGGACAACAAGGAAAGTCAAAAACATGATTCATAGAAGCAAATTGTTCCAAAGATTCAGATTGTGACAATGTACCTTTAACTTTCACGCAGTGGACGTGCCTTTGCCCATAAACGTGCGGGAGTGGCAGCCGCAAATTCCCTGTGTTCCCCATCTTCGGTTGCTGTAATTGAGGTTTGAAAACTTATAGCAAATCTTCTCTGTGGTTCCATATTCTCTATGAAGACCAGCATAATCCCTTATATACAGTTAGTACAATTAGCATTTGCTGAGTCAGTAAATAAAAGTAGAAAGAAAACTACTGGTAGACTATGACATTGAAGGTTCCTTGGATTACAGAATTAAATATTTCCTTACCTTGGCTCTCCAGAAGGCTTAACTCTTCAGCTGGCATGAGGGAGTAAGAGCAGGGAGATTGGGAGAGAAAGGGAATCCAGGTGTCCTCTGTGGCCTGAGCCAACTTCAAATTAATCATCCTCAACATCAGTGGCCAGAGAGATCAGACAAGGTGCACGCTGCTGTGATGTGGCCAAGCACTACTGATGTCAATAGTTTTGGGCAGCCTTTGAGTATATAGGGTGGTACCTTTTGGGACTTCTTATGAAGATGTATTTACTTGAATATAATCACATTTTACTGAGGAAGTATTATTAGTTCAGCAAATGTTTACTAAACTCTGACTCAGTGGCTGATTCACAGGAACCAATAATTCCAAGTGTTTATTCAACATTTTATAATAACGAGTGGCAGGGAAAGGAACTTCACAAGTATTGTTTTTTACTTGTCAAACTATTATTTTGCTTCTGAACATTGGCAACAATTAAGAATTAACTGAATAGAAAGAAGAAGTGATAGACATTTCTGTTTTTTCAAGGCTCGCAGAAAGAACAATGTGGCTCTGGTAGCAGTGATGTCACATGAGTTGGGTCATGCCCTTGGTATGCCCGACGTCCCATACAACACCACGTGCCCCTCTGGGAGCTGTGTGATGAATGAGTATCTGAGGTGAGACCTTGTCAGTTGCAGGTTCAAACCCCATGCAGGGCACATACCTAGGCTGTGGGTTTGACTGCCTCCAGGGGCAAGTACAAGAGGCAACCAATTGATGTTTCTCTCTCATGTCAATGTTCCCCCTCCTTCTCTCACTGTCTTTCTCTTTCTCCTCCTTCCCCTATCTCTAAAAAATCAATAAACATATCCTCAGGTGAAGATTAAAAAAAAGAAATCAGATGTAGTTTCTATAGCTGGATGGGCATTTTTTATCAAGAGCTGTGTATCCCATTAATTCACCCTCCAGCCTCTTGATGCATAAGTTTTACCAGGTCTTTCAGACCTAATTAAGATGATGACAGCTATCCCCATCACCAATCAATCAATCCATTTTTCTGTGCTGTATGATTGAGCACAGCACCACCCTTCATATATAACACAGTGTAGGCCTAAACAGATAGTACATTTGGAATTTCCATGGAACCAGGTAATATTTTTAGACAAGTCATAGTCTCACATCCATTTATCACAGTATACCATGGTATTTTTTACTGTTCTTCTGGTTACAGTTCGAAATTCCCAAAGGATTTCAGTGTGTCCTCCCGCTCACATTTTGAAAGATACATTTTATCTGCAAGATCGAAGTGCCTGCTGCAAGCCCCGATGGCTAAAGATGTGCTCACAGCCCCAGTGTGCGGGAACCGGCTTCTGGAAATCGGGGAGGAGTGCGACTGCGGCTCCCCTAAGGTACGGAAGTGTCCCCCGTTAGAGACCTCACTGTGCAATGGCTGCAGCAGAACTGCTTTCTTTCCTTTTCCTTTTTAACAGAATGCTTCTTAAAAATGTTCTAAAGACAAGCTTGGCATCATTGTAAAAAGCAGACTTGCACTTACGTCAGTACCGATTTCGGGCGTTTTTTGAAAGGCATTTCAGAAGCCAGGACACAGTTTTGATGTCATCATGTCAAGTTCACTGTAAAGAAAGTCATCACTAATTATGTGTCACATGAGCCCGGTACATTAGCCAGAGACCCTCTGCTCCACAAAATCACACTGGTCATCAGTTGGACAATCACAAGTACAGGTCTGGAAGTCCACTCCACAGAGAGCTAGCTGACTTTCTCTCATCTGCTAGTGTGTAAACCAAACATTAAATACAACGGAGAAAGAGAAGCAAGGACATAGACCTCTAGAAAATGGGCTATTAATGTTGAAAATCCAAGATAATGACTACAAGTCTGCTGATGCCTATGAAATCGGAGGCTTTCTAGGAGTCTCCAATGGAATGTCTGCCAGCAATCCCATATTAGGTTTCTAAAAGAGACCATTATGTTTTCTTAGTAATCATTTCCTTTTAAGACTAAAAAATTGAATTACTATTTGAAGAAATTTTCCACGTGTCAATCTACAAAATACATATATATGTGCAACACACACACACACACACACACACACACACACACATCATCTCCTTCATTACTCACAACAAACCCATAAAACAGGTTTTGTGATGATCTCAAACTAAAGAAGCAGTGAGACTAAGAAAAGCTGAGTAACTAGTCATCAGTGAAACCCATTGCAACCCAAGATTTTCCTATTACTTTGAGAGGCTCTATTAAAAAGGGGGAGGCACCTGGCTGGTGCAGCTCAGTGGATTGAGCACAGGCCTGTGAACCAAAGGGTCACCGGTTCCATCACCAGTCAGGGCACACGCCTGGGTTGTGGGCCAGGTCCCCAGTAGGGGGCATGCGAGAGGCAAACGTACATTGATGTTTCTCTCCCTCTTTCTCCTTCCCTTTCTCTCTCTCTAAACATAAATAAAATCTTTAAAAACAATAAAATAAAAAGGGGAAGGTGTATGTTCTCTCTGTGCTTCGGTTTATTTATTTAGAAATTCTAAGCTGTTGAATTATATTGGATCACATGGTGTAACTTAATTATTTACAAACACTGCAAATATTTTATTAATTATAATGAGATTTGGAATTTAAAACATTATTTAATACTTTATAAATGTTAGATTTTCATTCATATCATTCTTACTTGCTTACACCCCCATATGCTTTCTCAGGTGGAAGATCACTGAAATTGTTCATAATTCTAGGTACCTCTAATTTCAGCAGGCAAATGGTATACATAATCTATATATATACACATATATGTGTGTAATATAGTGTCCTTTAGAAAATAATCCACTTTCCAAAGATCTGAAGTGCCATTTGGTTTTTTCTTTAGTGTACATATTTGGGTGTTTCCTAGGTTTTGAACATCATCATTCTATCTGGCTAAATATTATGACATAAGCATCATGCTATTTTAGTGATTGTAACTACAGAATGAGTTTTAATATGTTTATTAGTAATTCTCTTCATATATATGTAGAATTTGCATAGCAATTTTTTAATGTTTATTTTTCCATATAACTCGGCATTTTTTGTCAGTTTGCCCACAAATATGGTTGAAATTCATATTGAAATATATTAAATTCATATTTCACTCTGAAGGCCACTGGGATTTTCACAACATTTGAGTACTGTCTTCAAAGATAATTTGCCTTGAAAGTTTCTCAGGAACATTATATGTAAAGTACTTCATGTAATTCTGACACATTTTGAAGGTTTATTCTGAAGTATTTTCTATTTTTTTGCTACTAATATGTATAATGTTTTCTAATTAGGTTCTAATTATTATTACTTTTTATGTTACTGGATTATCTTAAACGTTTTGGTGGGGAAACAACTCCATATAGTTGTAAGAAAGCATTATTATATTAATAAAATGATGCTTTATAAACAATTTATTCAGTTTTTGCACTTATATTCATAAATGACAGCAGTGTGTGTGTATCCATTACCAGTTCTCATTATCGAAATTATGCATTCTTGGTAAAACAAATTGAAGATTTAATATTTTTCCCCTGTCTTCAGTTTGTATAGTATAGAAATATTCTCCCCCCAAGTTTAAAATTAATTTACATGATATCATCTAGGACAAATTTATCTGTGGTGATTCTTAGATAATTCAACATTTTTGTCCTTTTAAGCAATAGTGTTCATTACATTTAATTTTTAATTATTAATTTTCCTTGGTCATTTCCACTATCACTTGTATACAGAGTAATTCAGGGTAAAAGGTGAAATTTCCTTGCCATCTTGTACGATAATTCCAGGAAAAATGCTGACCCCACTTGCCCTCTGCTTGTGCTTTAAAGGAATGCTCCCAGCCGTGCTGCGAGGCCACCGTCTGCAAGTTCAAGCCCAGCGCCGACTGTGCACAGTGGACTCTGAACCACACAAAGTGAGCCCTTTCTTTCCTTTCCTTGTTCTCAGACGTCTTCTTGCTTTGATTTCATGTTTGAGAACGGTGTGACTTTGGGCTCTTAGCATACAGTAAAACATAATTTATTTTATATTTTAAAAATCACTCAGTTTCAGAAAGAAAAAAACATCATTATAAGTACAACTAACTCAGGGTTGTGTGCAGACATACTAACATACTGATGACAAAATGGCTGCTTTGTCGTCTGTGACTAGAACTGCTGAGACAAGTGCTAAAAATTGTATATATTTTTGTTAGGTAGTGATGAGCTTAACGTTAGCTAAGA
Organism: Tonatia bakeri; assembly: GCA_004024845.1. Lineage (NCBI taxonomy): Eukaryota > Metazoa > Chordata > Mammalia > Chiroptera > Phyllostomidae > Tonatia > Tonatia bakeri. Next base: position 4,783 of record PVIA01014782.1, on the reverse strand, counting down.
GAAGAGAAGCTCATTGTTTTAAAGCCTTCATTGATGCTTAAATTTTATTTTAGGTTAAGAGCTGATAGTTGTCATTTGCAAGGTAGTTAGGAAATCAATAACATTTAAAAAGATATTATAAGATGTAATGCTTTTATTTCTTTAAATCTTACGTTTTATTGAAGTATATCTGAGGTACAACGTCACATGACTTTCACGCGTATGACGCTGTGACTCAGCATTTATGCACTCTGCAATGTGGTCACACGACAGGGCTGGCCTGTCATTTGACAAAGTCATTATCACATTATTGACCCTAGTCCCTGCGCTACACCTTCTGTCCTGTGGCGTATTTATTTTACAACCAGTGTTTACTTTATAAAAGGTTATGAGATAACCAACCAAACCAGACAAAATGGAAACAGACTCATGGATAAAAACTGATGGTTGCCCAAGAGGAGGAGGGAGGGGAAACGGATGAAAAAGATGTTATTCCTTTCAAAGTGTGTCAAGAAACTATAATCCATGTATTATTGTTGTGTTTTAAGCAAAACTCTATGAGTTGGGTGAGGGAACACAGTGGCTCTGCATATAGTAATTTTGTCAGTGAAAAAATAGTCTCTGAATCTAAAAATGGTAACAACAACAAAGAGCTGACAGGAAAGAGTCAGGGAAAGATAAGGGCTTAAAGCGTCTGAAGAAGTTACATGAAGGAAGTTGTCCATGCTAATCTTTCATGGATCTTTTCTGGAACTGAAACCAGAGAGACTAGGAGACTAATGGGCTCAGCCCCCATTGATGGTCACTTTCTCAGGGAAGGGCCAGCAGGGCAGTAGGTAAGGAACAGCATCTCTGCACATGAGGGGTCACCTACCATGCACTGCCGAAACCCTCCTGTGAGCCACTCTGCAGGGAATCCCGAAAATTGTGTCCACCTTCTAATCGTGTCAGACAATGGAGCACAGCACCTCTAAAAATGTCCATTCAACGCTTTAGGGGCTTGGGACGGGAGGTGGCCGTGTCCCATGACTGGGCCAGATGGGCAATTTAGTTACAGGGAAAGAAAATTGAATTCAGACTCAGAAAATGTCAATTTTTTTTCTCAGTTCTGCCCAAAATGAGCTGTGGGATGTTAAGCCAAGCAATGTAATTAGTTTTTCTCATCTGTGAAGTAGAGTGACTGATCTTGTCTCTCAGTAGGGTTGTTAGTATCGTTTAAACTCTGTAAATGTTCACTATCATGATTATATAATATTTTAACATTTATACTAACCATGGCTTCTAAATTGTTTCTCTTTTAATCAGCAAGTGAATCAAAAAATCAGCTTTCTTGAAGATGCTTCTTGCCTCCTTGCCAGGACAAGAATCTGGAAATCTGAACATACCAGGATTCTTGTGTATCATCACTTTACACTTAGATATATTTTGCTTTTTATTTGTGGTTATCCTTTCTGTATTTTTTACCAGTCTAGCTCACTGGTGAATAGAAGTACTTAAAGAAGCTGCCTCTTTTCTAAGACCTGTTCTTTAATGTGTTTTTTAAGGATCACAAAGCCACTGTTTAGCTCCACTCTTTGGAAAACTAAGAAATTAGCTCTTGACCAAAACCCCTTGAATGCACCACTGAATCATTCAGAGTCAATCCAGAACTGTAAAAGTACAGGTGGCTTTTATTTTAACTCCACTTTTGTCTTCTTGGTTACAGCCCATGAGAAAAACAACATCATGACTTGAGGAGTAAAACCTTTCATTCATGTGTTGTCTATTCCTCCTCTGCCTTCCACTGATCTTGCTCTTCCCAGTGTGGTATTTGCCTGTGTCATGTCAAGATTCATCAAATATAAACATCTTTATTCTATCACGCCCAATCCTCTCACCATCACAGATAATGTTAATTCTGAGAAGTCTGCTTTGCTTACATTTTAATTCAGCTATCAAGGAATGCTTTATTCATCTATTGACTTAATGAGCCATAATATCAATGAATAAAAACACAACTTTTTTGAGGCTTTTCTGTGTGGTCATTTTGTAACACGAATAGGTTCAAGCTTTGTTGCAGTTCTGTGGTGGGTGTTAAAGCCTCACGTTATTAGACAAGTGTCCCTCTGGTCATATGATAGTATTGCCATAGAGAGCTAGGCATCGCTGTATGTCCTGTTGTCCTTTCATGCTCCAAATGAAAGGACCTGAGGCCCGTCACCCAGGAGGACTAGACTGCTCTCTGAGGTTTCTTTCTCTACATACTTTTAAATAATTACTCAAAAAAAATTACTGAAATTTCCATTGATGCCTATGCTTGGAGATCAGGAGCATAGACAAACCTCTAAAGCTTGGGCTTTGGAAGGGACAGCCTTTCAGAAAGGCTGCTCCCTGCCCCTTCATTGTCTTGCTGTTATTGGTGTCAGAGCTGAAGCCAGGCCACAGCCCCAGGGCATGGCTCACAGCCTCTGTTCCCTAGTCAACCGATTCTTCCAGGGAAATGGAAGTTTCTTTAAGCACATTTTCCCCCTTGTACCTCAAGGTCATGTAGGGGCTTCTTATAGTGAAACTGCTGAGTGGCCAGGGCCACGGCCAACAGCGTGCTGCAGACAGCTGGCACGGGCTTGTTCGTGCCCCTTGCTAAATTCTCAGAAACATCATAATCTGGTTGTCAAACACAGCCGTTCCTGAAAACCAACCAACCTGCATGAATGCATAATTAAATACATCATATTAAAACCTGTATTAGTCACATTTATCCAGAAAAACAGAAAATGTATATCTACTCATTTATACGATACACGTGAGAGTGATTGACTATGAGAGATCAGCTCATGTGATGAAGACCGAGGACGCCCACAGCTTGACAGCTGCAAACTCAGGCCTGGGGACTGAAGGTGCAATTCGGTCCAAAGGCAGGAGAGCAGGTGAGGTGTTCAGGTCAAGCAGCCGGCTGGAAGGGAGGAGGAGCGAGTTCCCCTCTCCCCTGTCTTTGCTCTCTGGGCCCCAGCCTGCCTGTGGCCGTGAGTGCCAGTGCCACAGGGCACAGCCGGAGGCGGGCTGAGCGGTGGGCGGCGGGGGTGTGCAGGACCTAGAAATGAGGGAGGACGGTCACCTGTAGACACTGCACTAGGTCCTTGCCATGTGTCGTCTTCTTTAATTTCCATCACACTCACTTCAGTTTGGTCATGGTTCAGTGTTGCGGACGATAATGTTAACATTCAGGAAGAGCAAACGGGTGTCACACAGCAAACAGGTGGATGATTAGAGCCTGCCCCGGACATGACGCTCTCTTTCTAGGAAAGTACACTGATGTTTCAGTACTTGAGAATTATATTTAATCATCATATGTTTCAGAAACTAATAAGAAAAACTAACAGATAAAAGTCATACTAAGAAAATTAAATGGTCATAGGACCAAATCATCTTTTTAGAGTTTTGTACAAATTAAGAAAGATGAAAAAGCAGCGTGTGAAATATTTCAATGCAGACAACGGTGACTAATTAACTTTCTTCCCCCCCGAATAGGCAACCAAGGAAACAGATACAAAAAGGAGACCGTATACAAGCAGCTTGAAAGGCTTTAAAGCAGTTTTCTTTTTCTTAGAAATCAGGGAAGAAAAGTAGGTTGCAGTTCATGTTTCTTCCAACCCTCTTGCTCCCAGGGGGCAGGGACGTGGTGTGAAGTGAGCAGGAGTGGGTGGGCCCGAGGCTGCTCCCAGCAGCCCCCTCCATGACAGAAGGCGCCCAGCATGTGATTACATATAAGCCCGTTCTAGGACTCTCTAGAAGCTTTTGTATCATAATAAACAACAAAGAGAAAATAGATTTGACCTGCTCTTAATGTTCTATCACAATTTTTAACAATGGGAGTAAAAGATAGAAAATTGTACTGCAACAACAATTAAAATAAAAAATACTTAAAAAATGTGGTTGCTTTCTTAGTCTAGAAAAAAAACTGAAGAATCTGTATGTTTAATAACTAGACCAGATGAAGGACTGATCTAATCAAACTTAGTTGTCCCTGAAGGTAGGGGACATGATCCGTGATGTGTGTGTGCCCATACACTTGTTCAGGGAATTCCATTCAAACACAGAAGCACCCACACAAAGGAATTTGGGGAATAAGCTGTCCTCAGAGGTCAGAGTGAGTGGGGATGCTGGGTGTGATGGACGCAGAGTTCAACCAGCCAGGAAAAGAATGGAAGAGCCACAGGGTCCAGGCACGGGCGGTGGCATGACTGTGAAGATTTTACGGATCAGAATGCTTTTCTGGGGACGGCAGTGAATGAAGGGGCTCTGCAGTACAGCAGAGGGGGAATGAAGAGAGTTGGCTGATTCCAAGTGGAGCTAAGTGCTCGAGGATCAGAGTCAGCAACAAGAGGCCTTCGTAAGGGAAGCTGTGGAGTGTAGTCTTGGAGGAGAAGTGCAGGCCAGGACTGGGACCACAAGGAGCCCACGTTTGCAAGGAAGCATTTGTATGGAAAATGTGGTATAGAAGATAATATTCAAGGTTTGAGATTAAGGCAGTTAAAACCAAATGAGAGTTACCTATGAAAGGGCATGTTGGAGAGGGTTTTACTGGCTGCTGAGACCCCAGAATAAATCACAAAAAAGTGTGGAAGCAATGCTGCCTTTTAAGGGAGGTATTCTCAAGTAGGTATTCTGGAATCTTATGCAGAAGACAACTCTGAATTAGATTTTCTTCTGGGAACTTCCTTTAAAATGAAGGTTTGAGGGTACAAGGGTGGCCACAGGTCCAGCATCTTAGCAACTAGCACAGAGCTTGGCACTAACCAAGCACTGGGAAGGAAGGAAGGAAGGA
>PVIA01014781.1:0-25499 GCA_004024845.1 Tonatia bakeri | reverse complement strand
CTGTTAGCCAGGCTGTGGGTCTGAGGCAGGTCACAGCCCAGAGAGCAGATGGAGCTGCAGCTGAGAGCCACCAGGGCCACCAGGAAGGAAAAGGGCAGGGCCATTGGGGACCTTGCAGATGCTGCTGGCCTGGCCGAGCTGGGTGACTCTCTGAACCTTGCTCTCTAGGCTCTGTAAGGTCTAAGTTTGTGCATGTGTCTTACATAGGGAATGTACCAGTTTTCTGAATGTTCCCTTACTTTCTATTTCTGCTTTTGCTTTCCTTGTGCACTTTCTACATGCATTTGGTGTTTTTAGGGCATTTATTCTTCATTATTAGCCCCCTGTCCACAGAGTCTTTCAGATACTTTTCTAATTGAACCCCCCAAGAAAACTAACAATACATATGCAGTATATAGATCTATGTACTCTATTTATATCTGTGCTTTATACATTAAAAAGTGAAAGTGTAAACTGTACTTATTTTATTCAGTGAAGAATTAAGAATGAGTAAATAAAAATTTCAAGCTACAAGTTAAATTTACAAGCTATTGACACAATTTAATATAATTAAGATGTCAATTTGACATTTGATTTCATTAGTTAATTGAATTTAACTTTATAATTGTTTGTAGAGCTTTTAATGTAATATATTCACTTAAATAAATAGTAATATACACAATTACATACTCAAATAAAAATTTACATAATACTTCCAAATACTACCAATGTACAGATATAATTTAAAATCATTCAAAATGGCTAAACACTATTGAAATATGATTTTCTTAACATTGATTTTTAGGTACTTAACTTTTAATTTGGCTTCATATCAAAAAATACTTTTTAATTTCTGTAGCTGCTGTATTCATCTAGATATAATCAACATTTTGTGTATTTAGCATTTGACAATGAGAAAAATTTAAACAAAATCTTCAATTTGAATTTTTGTATTTTGCATTAAATCCAATTTCCAAAAAGACTTTCCAAGTCTAATCTTTTCAAACAAAAGGAAATAGCTTTTTTCTAAATTCATAACTGTGTAAATATTATCACGTGACTGATTTTCAGCTCTGATTCTGAACTCTTCTTTGCACTGTTTATTTTGCATAGAAAGTCAGGTTGCCTCAGACTTCTGGATTTTCTATTCTTTTTTTCCAATCCTCGCCCAAGAATATGTTGTTTGTTTTTTGAAGTTTTTATTTACTTATCTTTAGAGAAAGGGTAAAGGAGGGAGAGAGAGAGGGAGAGAAGCATCAGTGTAAAAGATGCAGAAGAAACACTGATTGATCGGTTGCCTCACATGCCTCCAACTGGGGGCCTGGCCCACAACCGGGGCTTGTGCCCTGACCTGAAATTGACCCGGCAACCTTTCCGTTTGTGGATGACGCCGAACCCACTGAGCTGCACCATCAGGATTGTTTGTTTGTTTGTTTGTTTAACTGATTTGAGAAAGGAAATAGGAAAGAGAGAAATATCAATGTGAGAAACATCAATTGCTTGCCTGCCATATGTGCTCTGACTGGGGATTGAACCTTCAACCTAGGTATGTGCTCTGACCAGGAAAGGAACCCCCAATGCTTTGGTCTATGGGACAATGCTCCAACAACCTAAGCCACCTGGACAGGGCTAGATTTCTACTCTTTAAATGGTAGGTGCTATGATCTGAATGTTTGTGCGCCGCTCCCCCCCCCCCAAATTCATATTTTAAAGTCCTATGCCTGATGTAATGGTATTAGCATACAGGGCCTTTGGTAGGTGCTTACGTTATGACGGCCCAGACCTCATAAATGGGATTACTGCCCGTATAAAAAAGGCTCCAAAGAGATCCCTATTCCCTTCCAGCTTGTGAGAATAGAAGAAATCTGCACTCAGAAGGTGCCTTACTGCCCATGCTGAAGCCATGATCAGCCTCCAAAACAGCGAGCAATAAATTTCTGTTATTTATAAGTGACCCACTCCTGTCTTGTCATCACACCCTGAACTAGGGCAGTAGGAATGAGGCCATCTTCAGCAAATCAGCTCCCTAGTAACTGGGCTTTGTCTTATTTGCTTATTTGAGGAGTCAGGGATGATGTCCATGTCTGTATTTTGAATGGAAGAATGATGGGAGCCCTTTTACATAGAGAAAACAGGAAGAAGATGAGGGCCTAAGGGCCAAAAGGCCGAAAGTATATATTCAATTTTGGACATGTTCAGTGGAGATATTCTAGGGTAGCAGGTACAAATACGGGTCTAGTGTTTGGAGACTTGATTATGAGTAAAGACATACATATGGAAGTCATAACCATAGAGGTGACATTGGAACTATTTGGGAGGTTGAGACAGTATGAGCAGAGAGGACGAAGTGCAGCATCTAGCTTAGACTACTGAGGAACACCCACATTCCCTAAGATGACAGGGGATGGTCGACAAAGAAAAGAGAGGAGGGGCAGAAAAACAGGAAATGGTGGCATAGAAACCAGATAGATGAAGGTCAGATTTAAATAGAGGATGTGGTCACTGTCAGATGCTTCTGAGATGTCAATCACAGCTGACAGTGATCTCTGACCTCAGCAAGATGTAGCTCATAGTAAACCTGGCTGAGCAGTTTCAGGAGAACAGAAAGGCTGCGGGCACATTGCTGTGAGTGGAGAAATGAACTGCATGTGAAGAAGTAGGGGCAGATCTTACCAAAAACATTCAAGAACTTTGGGTATGAACAATGACAGGAGCAAGATAATACATATGGTTGCAGGACTGGAGAATGGTCATATTTAGGATGAAGAAGATGGAAATAAAGTACATTTAATGTTGATCAAAAGCAGCTAGTAAAGAGGAAGATGTTATACAGGGGAGGAGGTAGCTGGTAAAGCATCGGCACCTTACTAGAGCCCCCTCTGCTTTCCTACCAAGAGTCCTTCTCAAGAACTAAACCTTCTAGGAGTGTCCATGTGTTTGGTGTCACAGAGGTTTTGCCTGTGGGGAATGCACCATGGTGAGGCTTGGGATGAGTCAGAGGGCCTGTGGTGTATAAGGTGATGTAACGGCCGAGCGTGAGACTGGAAGTGGGAACAGAGGTAGGCCACACTTGCTCTTCTCAGCAGAACAGTTTTATCTTGAATGTTTACCAATCTTGATGTAAAATGTGTTCTTTAAATTCATGTGCTTACATATCCCTGGATATTAATCACATATCCTCAGGGATACCAATGTCTAGGTTTGAATATTGTTGTATAATGAAAGCCAATGTTCCGTGGTTTCAGTTGCTGTTACTTACCTAGAATTTCTTTCCTTTGGAGCACAGATAAGAAAATCAAATATTTCACTTTGGAAGAAATTAAGACCTTGTTTCCCTCTACAGGACAATCCAAACGTTTTTTAAAACAATTTTCATGTTATTTTTTGCAGTGAAAAGACTTTGATTCTTTAAATTACAGTTGACATTCAATGGTATATTAGTTTCAGGTGCATGGCATAGTGGTTAGACAGCTATGACTTAAGCAGCGATCCCCTCGATAAGTCTAGCACCCAGGCAGCACCACACATGGTTATTACAATATTGTTGACTGTATTCCCTATGCTGACCTTTATGTCCCTATGACTATTTCGTAACTACCAATCTGTACTTAATTTCTTCCCCTTTTTTACTCAGTCTCCCAACCTCCTCCCTTCTGGCAACCATCAGTATCTATGGGCTTGTTTGTTTTGTTTGTTCATTTATTTTGGAAAAAAATGAAAGCCATTTAACCAATTGTTCCCTAACCATGGCCTGGTCTAAATATTTACACCATCCGTTCCTTTCATCAATAATCAGTTACAAAGGGGCAATGAAAATAGCCACTTGCTGGACTTCAGGTACCAGTGAGAAACAGCGAAGTTCAGTATCTCAAGATTCAAACTATTTTTCCTTAGTTCCCTACTTTTCCTCTTACAGAAAACTGGAGAGCTAGCCTGGAAAGTTATAAAATACCCTTCCCCCTATTTTCTAGCTTAATTCATTGACATCTCCAGTGTACCTGTATACATGCAATAAATGGAAGGTTTCGTGAAACCTGTTTGTGACTTTCTCATCTGGAAAAGGACAGAGAGATAAAACAAACAAACAAACAAACAAACAAACCACACCCTGTCTGGTAAGGCTCAGTGAAATGAGCACTGATTGATTCCCTTCCAGTCAGGGCACATGCCTGGGTTGTGGACCAGGTCCCCAGTTAGGGGCATGGGAGAGGCAACAGATAGATGTTTCTTCCCTTTCCTTCCCCTCCCTGTAAAAAATAAATAAAATTTAAAAAAATACATATTTTAAAAACTGAAGTAAACATTTTGTCTAGCATTAAGAAATAGATATTACTGACTTCAAATTAGGATTTTATACTGAATATGTGTTGGTTCATGATTTAATATGAATTAGAAAGTTTTTACGGATTGCTAACGTTTTGACTTCTAAGTGAGATACTTCCCAAATAAGGTAAGGTTGTTTGAGTCTATAGAGATTAGGCCTGCTGCCTACCCACACATACACAGATTCTGCTGACTGGCAGAATTTTTAAAAAATAAAAGTAAAGCTATGGAATGTCTGATGAGGTCCTACTGGGAAGAAAATAATAATAGTATAACGCCAAGATGAACATTTTGGAGGCTTACTTATTTCTCATTATTAATTCCAGAAATATGTTTAATGTCTAAAATGTGTATTTGGAAAATAATCTCTTACTACTCTTGCCAAATTGCTTTCTAAACTATGCTAAGTGATAATGCACTTAGCAATATAAGAGAATGCTTTCTAATCCAATAGTTGTCAAAAACTAAGAAACAAACTCTTCAGTATCTGAAATGAGAAAAATTGCCACCTTGATAAATTTTGATAAATATTTGTGATAAAAATATGAATCTATCACTTCAAGACTCCCAATTAATGAGAAACAAGCAGATATTTCATGAACAAGATCAATAACATCTCTTTAACAAAGAAATTTTAAACTAGAATTATCCCTATTAAAATACTTACAAGATACAGTGCCTCCTGTAATTACTATGATTTTGCTGGAAGTATTAACCAATGCTTCAAGTTATGAAACAAATAATATTAAATACAGTTTTTACACTATGTAGGTAATATGATTGTGTAAAAACACAAGAGAATCCACACCAAAAACCTGTTAAGAATCAATGAAAAGTGATGTTGTACTCAAAAACCTGTAAGAATCAAGGGAAGTACTAATGACAGAAAACATGCGAAGACTGTGTATTTTCTTACTATTGCAATCAAGTTTGCAATATAATGTGAAAACAAAATCCAGGTTGAAACAACAATCCATACAACCAAGACAACCTCAATAAAAGATCATTGGAACTGAAGGAAAAATACCCTAAATTGCCCATATAATAAATTAAATTTTATTATATGATTTTAAAAAGCTTAAAAATTCAGTGAGAAAGTGAAGATTATTCAGAAAGTGGTGATGGAATAATTAGGTGATGACTTGGAAACATTCATTAAATTTTATACTGAAAGTTTAGTAAAAAGTCATGTCCTTAATAACAAAATACTAGGATAATTACACCATCTCATAAGAAAAAATTAGGAAAGCATTTGAAAAATGACAAAAAAGATTTCTCAGAGGTTCTTCCAGCCATGCAACTTCCCTTCAGTCTGATTCTCCAACTTACTTCACAGCACGGCCCCCAAACGCCAGTCTCACTTCCACCCCGAAGAAACCGAAGCCTCTTCCTGCCCTCAAGCCACAGAAGCCAACCTCTCAGACTTGCCAAAGGAAGAAAAAAAAAAATAGCAAGAAGCAACTGAACACAGTGAAGAAGTACAAAATGAAGTACACAGACTTAATGAAAAAGCCAGTGAGGAGATTCTGAAAGTAAAATAAGATATAACAAACTCCACCAACCATTTTTTTCAGAAGGGTGAATTGACCACCAAAATCCTAACAAGATGGTTGTGATTTGTCAGCCATCACAGGTGTCTGCCCTGCTTGGAGAAGAGGATGAAGAGACACTGTATTACCTGACAGGAGCTGAAGTGACAGAATTTGAAGATATTCAATCAGGTTACAAAATACACTTTTATTTTGATGAAAATCCTTTCTTCGAAAATCAGGTTCTCAGAGGTCTGAGATTACACTGTGTCTCTATGTGAATATGGACAGTTAGCATTTACCAACAGGTATCTACTTGTTAAAAAAAAATGAAAAAAAAAAAACCTTTACAAAGGGGGGCTTTATAGAAGGTCAGCAAATAATGAGTTTGAGGTGTTTGGGTGGGTAAAGTGGGCATTTTGACAACATGGTTTCCCTTTGGCATGTTTAACTGTGATGTTTAATGGACATCCTTTCAATGTAAGATGACACCTTCAAAGTAAAATTCTCTCCTAATGACGACTTGAGCCCTGCCACTCAATAGGAGAATCAGCAGAACCTGTAGGATCTTATTCAGAATTGACATTTCTCTATTGTAATTTTGTCCTGTTTATTTTTAAATTTTCTTTTTGTCTCACTGGAAAGATGATGCTGAGTTTTAAATGTTAAAAGTGTACAAGTTGCTTTGTTACAATAAAACTAAATGTGTATACACACACACTAAATAAAATTTTAAAAAATGGCAAAAGAAAAACTAATTTCACTACATTACCAAAACGCTTTATGTTAATACACATACTGAAAGGAAAATGATGGGAAAATATATGCTGTAAATAAAGATTAATATTCTTACTAAAATTAAGATTTTTATAAAAATTTCACTTCATTTCAACCAGAAAGAAAAGCTACTGTAACTGGAGACAGAGTTAATGCCACCTTAGCATGTTAAGAATTAACACTGAGGCCCTGGCTGGTATAGGTCAGTGGATTGAGCAGAGGCCTGTGAACCAAAGGGTCACTGGTTCGATTCCCAGTCAGGGCACATGCCTGGGCTTGCACACCAGGTCCCTGGTGGGGAGTGCACAAGAGGCAACCACACACTGATGTTTCTCTCCCTCTCCTTCTTCCTCCCTTTCCTCCTCTCTAAAAATAAATAAATAAAATCTTTAAAAAAAATTAGCGCTGACAAAGCAATAGGATAAGGGCAAGGAATGTGACATCGGTATTAGGTAAAAAGACAGCAAAATTATCTCTAAAGGTCAAAGTGCAAAAAAGATGGACAATTTGATCTTGAAATTTAACTGAATGACCCTGCCTTTGGAAAACTGTAATACTAAGGGGCAAAAAATCAATGCAAGCAAATGCCAGTTAAATTGTATTTATTATATAAAGAGATCATGTAACTTAGTATGAAAAACAAAGCAACTCCAATAGTTACGACAAAGGCAAAGGACATGAACATCTGATCAAAGAAAACACATATTTAACTTCATTAATAATCAGAGAAATGATTGAGATGCCATTTCTTGATTATTCAATACACAAGGTTGACAGCAATTTCTACATTTTCTATTTACTAAATGTATCCAAATGTGTTATTTTTAGTAATAAAAAATTAAATCATTAAAAAAACATGAACGTATGAAAATTTCTGCCAATGCAGAAATCATAAAAAGCATTGAAATGAATCAACACTTGTACGGGCAGTAAAGGTCAGATCCCTGGAAGCCAGTTCCTTTTGTCTTGGTTCCTGAGTTTTATTATGGGTTGTCAACAACAAGGCTGTCCCTGATTTACACTCTGACAATCTCCCAAGTATAGGGCTATAAACATACACATACATGTAAGTAAATGTATGTACGCACATTTTTTCTTCAGGTAGATATTCCAGGAAAGCACTTCAGAATTACTCACTACAGAGGGCTCCCTTGATTCCATTTGCTGATAAGGTCCCATTAAGATCTCCTTCCACAGTTCTCAGCCAGTAGGGATATCCTTGATATTCAAGATGTACTTCAGTATTGCCTGCAAGACCGCAGTGCCTGAGGCTTTCTGTAACTGGCTCCTTAGGGAATCTGAAATTGGTCCAGTCCTTCAGACACAGCCAAGAGGATATTTTTCTGATCTGATGCTGAACGCAGTGTATCTACTGCTTGCTCAGAGGACAACCTAGACAACAGCCTTGAGGAAGATCACACAGAGCTCAGGATGCACACGGGCTGGCACAGCTCCAGGGCAACCAGCCCAAATCTAACAATCTTATTAGAATGACTAAATTGGGAGACTGAGTTTAAAATCCCAGAGCTTTGTTCGGCATACTACTTTCTTTGCTTTTATAAGTTTTACTGAACAAAAACATAGAAAAAAGCAGAGCTTAAATCGACTAAGCAAAAGCAATTCTCTGAAACCTTAACTTTGCTAAGTAATCTGTATAAAAGCAACTCTACAGAAAACAATATACAAGCAGAAAAAGTAACATAAGTTTTATCTACAGTAACAACTTAGTCAAATGCTAAACTTGGTTATCAATTTAACATAGTACTTATCTATTTGAATTCGGCATATCTATATAGACATTTACTCTCTGGTACTGAATTTCCATTTGAATAGAAATAGCTGCTAGGTAGAAAAATTTAAATTTAAAAACAATTTCACTCTACCGTTAATGCCAATCAATTTAAAAACTAAATATGTATGTATGTATGTATATATATATGTATGTATGTAAATATGTACGTGTATTTTTTTCTCTCTCTCCAGAGACACAAACTCTGCCTTAGAGCTATACTGATTTTTCAAGTTAGTACATTTGAACTTATTATTTCTCCTGTCTACCTAAGAAATTTCACATAATTCTGAATGTACCCACACAATCTGGTGAGTTGGCAGCTATGTCAAAAATTCTATGAAAAAAGGGAAGTAGTTAACAATATGTGGTGACCTTTTGTTTATTATTTTAGGTTAGCGATGGCAGCCTCCCTTTGATGGCTTGCAGTTAGATGAAAACTTTCAACTTTGAAGCATGATGAACATAACTACACATTTACTACAATCAGCTACACTCACTTACATAACACCACAAAGACATCTAACGTTTTTTACGATCTTTTTACATTTCTTAAAACACCTATGTTGAATAGTTTCAGAGTCCATTTAAACATTTGATAGACATACTAAGCCAAACAATACAAATAACATCAGTTACCTTTTCATCTAATAACTCGACCAATCATTGGAAGATACAACTTAAGGGGAAATACAAGATCATCCTCTATGCACTACAAAGATGTATCACCTTACTCCTAGGAATGATCCGCAGGTGCTGAAAGAGGTGATTCTCTAGAAGGTGACCCAGGGTTTTCTTCAGGTGGAAAAACTGTGAGAGTGCAAGCTCGAATGCCACCAAGCGACTCTGGAAGATCAAAAACTTTATGCCACTCGTCCTTTTCTGGATCATATTTCTGGACAATTTCTACCATACAACGATTATTCCAAGAATATCCACCTACAACATAGATTTTATTTTCAAAGACAGCAACTCCAACATCACTTTGACCTCTTAACATAGCAGCAATTGGTGTCCACTGGTCAAGGGTTGGTGAATAGTATTCACAGCTTAGAACATCATCATAGTCACTCGTTCCTCTGAAGTGATTGCCACCGATGACATAGAGCTTGTCTCCAACTGTACACATGCAATGCAGACCTCTGACTGTAGTCATTGGAGCCTTCTGTGTCCATTTGTCTGTATCTGGGTCAAAACACATGAGCTCGTTTTGGAAAGTGTCATGCGTAATTCCTCCTGAAATGTACATTAAGCCTCCATATACTGTTCCTGCATGGCCATAGTGGGGTTCACTCATTTTTGCAACATAGCTCCACTCATTCATTCTTGGATTGTAACATTCTACTGTGGCCAATTCACCAGCTGCACTTCGCCCACCAACAGCATACAGATGTCCTTTGAGGGCACTCAAGTGGAAGAACGTGCGCTTCTCATTTAATGATGCAACCTGCATCCATTTATTATACCGAGGATCAAATCTGAACACTGTATCGACAGCAGTTTTTCCTTTTGTATCATAATTACTTTGACCACCAACTACATAAAGGAAGTTTCCAATGACAGCAATGCCATGTTGGTAACGGGGGGCATCCATGGGAGCTAATGATCTCCACTCTTGTGCCCTTTCATCATACATCCGCAATTCCTTACTGACAACCAGCTGCTGCCTCAAAACGCCTCCTAAAGTAACCAGGTGTGTTGAGTCGGAGCGAATGGCAGTTCTGTCTGACTGCATCACTGGCTGCATATATGGCATCATTTGGTAATTGCTAGCTTCCAAAAGCAAGTTCACACAGGTATTGTCTGTTCGCATGAAATCTACTGTCTGCACGTAATTGATGAGGTCTTGCGGTGTCATTAGTGGAAATCGAATGTTCTTCATTAATTTTGCAGCATAATCCATCCGAGGGTCTTCCAACCTGAGCCAGCGACAGGCAGCCTTGAAGAGCTCAAGTTCACTACAGTGCTTAAGACTGTTACTGGAAAGCACAAAGGCAAGTCGTTCGAAAGGGAGTTTTAGAAACTCCCCAGTACTCAGCAATGCAGGAAAATTCTTCAGGATGAAATTATTGACATATTTATCCACTTCTATAAGATTATAGGTGTTAGCTATTCGCCCAACTTCAACACAGTTATCTAAAGAGACTCCTGAAATAAGAAACACTTTACAGAAGTCCAAAACAGGTAAAATTTGTAAAAAGCTGGCAGCTTCAAGTGTGTCCTGAAGATTGTCCATATTAAGAGAAAGTTTTGCAGTATAAATAAAATCAATTATTTTCTTCAGACCAACCTTGTTCACCCCATGAAGCTTAATGCACATTAAGTCTTGTTCTTTCATTCCACCTGTGAACATAGCCTTGAAATAATCACTAGCAGATGACATCATAGCTCTATGAACAGGAAAGATTTCCTCTCCATCACCTGGCACCAGAGTCACATCACAAAGCAATCCTTCTATTCTAAGCTGATCAAAGCCTTGCAATACCACTGAACTGTGAGTATTGCTGGTAAAAAATCGAGTGGTTCCAGCTTTACAAGGCTGTAAGTGGGCGGAGACGCCCATTTCTCCGTTACCAAGAGACACTTTCATGGGAAAGCCTCTTGCACAACGACGTGTGCCTGAGTAAGGGATTAAAACCGGAATGCTTTCCAGGAAATGAGGACGTCCAAAGAGCAGGAGAGCTCGCTTTCCTTGTCAAGAGCAAACGTGGCACCCCCTCAGGCACACCAGTCAGTTATCCACTTAAAATTGTTGTGCAGCAGAAGCACAAAGCGCTGTGGACCTCAAATCTGACTGTTATGCAGATGATTCATCATCTGAAGGCAATTAAGTAACCCGGTTCACCTGGTCCGGCGGCTTTCGCGCAGCTCTCCCAGCGGTTCCGCTTCGGGCAGAGGGGGAGGCGCCGCCACGTACTGCAGCTCTGCAGCTCTGCAGCTTTGCCGCTCCGCAGCTCCGCAGCTCCCTCGGCGGCGAGGCCGCGCACCCTAGCGAACCGCCGATGGAGTCCTCTGCTGTCACCGAAGCGTTGCCGCGGCTACGGGCCTGTCGCGCAGCAAGGGCCTGGAACACAGGTCTGCAACACGGGGCCTTACCCCGAAAACCAAGCCAGTCCTTCCGGAAAGGCCTAGTCCCAGGATCCCTCGGGCTAGGAGCGGCCGCAGCAGCTACTGCGGCTGCGCGGCCGCCGGACTCGTCAGTGGGCGGGCTTGGAAGGAGGAGGGGAGGGTGAAGTGCGCTAGAGACGCGAGAGGCTGGGGTGTGAGCGTAGCTGGGCTGGACAGGCGTACAGGGTTCCTGGAGCTTTTTGTTTGTGTGGCTGAAGAAATGGAATAGCTGCACTTATTTATGCTGCTCGTTTGGTATAAACTCTTAACAGCGTCTGAGCGCTTCACACCGAATGTATACCTTTCTTTAAGATTTACACTTCCAGGCTTCTGCCTTTTGAATAATAATGAAATGCAGCTTTTGTGTAAATATAGAGGAAAGGCAAAAGAGGGCATGGTGGAAGATGCTTAAAATATTTCCTCTATAAAAGACTTTGTAATTTATATCACATATCATTTAATGGACACCTCAATTATAACTAGTTAATATTTTCAAAATTTTAATCATTTAAAATACGTACCATTTGTCTCTTTAAATACCAAACTGAGACCATGCTATGTAAATAATATAGCCTATATTTTTTAGCTTGCAGTGGAATTCCATCATCAGTAATTTTTTCATGCCTTTATTTTCCACTCACAAATTTTTAAATGACTACACAACTGTCAGTAATTATACATACTGACAGTAGTTTCCTTTGCCCATTATTTGTTTCTGAATACACACCTTCTTATCTTACATTGTTTTGTAGAATCTGTAATAAAAATAGAATTTGGGAACAAAACTTTCCCGTTTTTTTCAGATAAATTCTAATGGCAGAATACTGATTCAAGACAAATGTTTCTTTTTAAAACAGTGTCACCAGCAATATTTGAATGTGCATTTCCCTTTTAATCTCTTTACAGATATTTTATTAACTTATTTTTTCTTTAATTACTAATAATAAATTTGGCATGTGAATAAATGTATACTTTAACAATTCTTTCAACACCTTCCACAATTTGAAGTTATTACTGTCTCTTAAACTCTTTCAGTTTTTTCATGCATATGCAAACTAACCAGAATATAGCTGTATTCTTTTTACACTCTCCCTATTTGTATATAAAAGGTAGTTTACCATACTTGCCTTTCTGCATCTTTTTTCACTTAGAAATTTTCCTATATTAATAGATAGAGAATGTCTTTTTCTTTTTAGATAGTTGTATTGTTTCAGAAATTATTTAGGCAGCCTCCTACTCATGGACATTTAGCTGGCTCCACTTGTTTTTTGTTGTTTCTGGTGGATGGCAGCAAAGTCCAAGAAGACTCAGACCTCTTCTGTCCTCCACCAAATCCTTCAGCAGATCTTCAGCCTGTTCCACATAAGAGGTTGATTGGAATTAGCCTGGAGAAATTCTTCACTGGACTTTATAAGCATTGAGAAGTCCTAGAGACCTGCTTGCTGTCAGAGCTGGGAATGGAAGGACTCTCTTGAGCTATGAAGACTTCGTACTGGACCTGAAGAGGTAATTCCAAGGAATCGGTCTCTCTCTGGAAAAGAAAGAGTAGAGCTGCTGTATCTGGGAAGTTCTGAGAGGAAAAAATCATGGAATAAGACCTATTCTCTTAATGAAACAGTTGTTACAGACCTATACAATTTATCATACTCCAGTATGTTAGTCATTTCAAAGACTATTTTTTTCTGCCTTTATCATGAAATAAATTAAATTTGTCACAGCCAAAATTCAGGTTCATGTGCACAGTGCACTAGTAAGCCAAACACTGAGTGAGACAATGGTGCTTGGAGACAGAGAAAATTTCAATTTGGCCAGAGCTAGAGGGCAGGGGAACAAGATGCTTCAAGTTTGTCTTCCTCAAAAAGCAAAAGTAGGTAGGTTTTATGTGGCTAGGGAGTAGAGGAAGAGAAGTTTCAGGGAACTGAGGAGAAACATTATGCTTCTTCAGAAACAGATAACATTTTGTGCAACCAGACTTCTGGGCATCAGCAGCTGATGGCAACTTTTATTCCTTCTGTAAAACAAATTCATAAATTTTCCTTGTGTCTCTGGAATTATCTTCTCCCATTTGACAAAGACACAACAGATCAGCAATTTAAATTTTTATTGTGAGAACAAGGGGTGCTGGGTTGAAGAACCAAGATTCTGCAAAAATATCTCATAATTGTGCATTACAGACATTATCTTTAAAGCAAAAACGCAGAGACTAGACATCGTGTGACTATTGCCATTAAATATCACTGTTTTGTACTTAACTATCTGTATTTTCCATTATCTCAAGCAAAGTGTACTTTTAAACATTTCTCCTGGACCTTGCTTTACATGCACATCTTCAGAAGATGACTAACATTTTCTTAAACTTTGACTGTAAGCCATGTGACGACAAAGCGATGAGGCATTTAGTTAAAGCCTGTGTCTGTACCTCTAGACGCTGTGATCCGATACGCACACGTGTTTGTTGTTAACCGCCAGTCTCAGTAGCATTAAGCTACTATCAGTTAATAAGGGGCACCAACCCATCATAGACAGCCTTTTAAAAACCTGATCTAGATTGTTACTAAACAATCTAGTTTACTATATTCATTGTATTTCAATATTTTTCTTGCATTTCACGTTCAACTGTACATTGTGTTCGTTACATTAAGTGCTCTCCTTTATATTTTAAAATTATTTTCTTTATTATTTGAAGTTTTACCTTCAAATCTTTTTGCATTTAGTTATTTTTAGTAAACAATGCCAGGCTGATTTTGCACCTTCAACTGAAGGATGAAGATGCAGTTCATTCATTCATTCATTTATGCTGTATACAATACTTAAGTAACTAAATCACAGGTTCTATGACTATCTTCACAGGATAAAAAAGTGAAGAAAGTAAAAGTGCCTGCCCTCTCAGAACTATAGGAAGTATAGGCCATAGTTGCTAAGAAATAGAAAGAAAAATCAATTATAAAGTACAGGCCCAGACACCCCCTGGAATGACAAGCAAAGGCTTGGCAGGACTCTCTTCCTTCACCGTGTAGCCTTTAGATTTCTATTACCAGACTGAAGACATCTGTTTGCCTGCATGCATCAAAGCCTAATAAGACACAAACAGGAGTCTGTGTCCAGGAAAGTAAGGATTTATTAAGGAGATGGTGCCATGTCCAGAGTCACAGGTAGTTCATGCTCAAAGACCTGGATCCTCAGTGGTTTCTAGGGGATGGATTATATAGGGAAAGAGATCATTGGTCATGGTGACCAATGGAGTTTGGGTCATGATCTCTACCAAGTAGTTGGTGCTAGGGTAGTGGGTAATTGATCATTGCATCTGGTCCTGATGTCAGCCATGGAGTTGCTCTAATTTTGCAAGGATTTGTTCTGTGGGATTGTTTGTCCTTCCTGGGTCCAGAGCTAAAATACAGCTGAGGCCAAGATATTATCTTTTACTCTGTCTCAGTAGTCAACAGACCCAGGACGTTGTTCCTAGACTACTGATTGTTGAGCAGAACCACATTGTCCTGGGGACTTAATGATTAAGCAAGGGAGAGGAAGATGAATGAGTCAGGGTGCTAGGTGAGGCCAGTTTGAGTCAAAGGAAAAAAAATCAAACTAAAAGGCCAGATTAAAAAAAATAAAGTTTTTGCAATGTTACGTTTCTTAGCAGAGGCTCAGCAGGAAGGCCACATCAGAGCAGAGCAGAGTGGACTGCAATGATTTGTCCATCTCCCATTCTAAACCATTTTCCTGAGCCATTAGTCATCAGTTTCCCCACACGCTTTCATTTTAAAAAGTTAGCAAAACTGTTGAAACTTGGGCTCTACTTGCTTCACAAAATAGAGCAGTGTGGTGATTTAAAGATCCCACAACTCCTTAGACACTTTTTCTATTCCTTTTAGCCTTAGAGGCCACTGTGAATGCTATGACCAATCTGTTTAGCTCAAAATGCATTCACAAGTAATTTGATAAAGTCCTATAAAAACTCTGGGAATTGGGCTGGGTTGGAGGCTTGTCATCTCTCAAGTCTGAGCTCTTTACTGCATCCCACTGTTCCCTTTACCCTTCTCTGTGAGACTTACAGGAGTAGGCCTACTCACCTAAGGGCTAAGGTTAAGAGTTCTTGCTAGCCTGCCCTAAAATGCTTGCTATTGGGATAACTGCCTTGGGACTGACAACCAAAAAGAGAGTCTTGTCTTTAGGATGCCATTGTTCTTCCCTAAAAGGTCAAGAGCCTGAAGTCTTTCTCTAGTAAACTAGTAGATAAGATTAATGATCCAGAGGTTTCAGGAATTCTCAGAGAAGCACCAGCTTCCTAGTCAGGCTTAACAGAAGTGATGGAATGGAGCAAGAATGGGTTCAGAGTGAAAATTGGGAATAAGGATCCCGTGTTTCTTAGGGACATGTTTGCTGATTTAGGGATAGGCATTGAGAAGCAGCCAATGATATAAAAGACAGAAATAACTACCACCTGGTAGTAAAAAAAACCATTCAATTCACCTGAACCTGGGTTTTCTGTTGTCCACCTGCCTGAGCCTCCATATCCCTCTCTGTAAAATGAAGATAAGTGCCCCTTCCGGGATGTCTCATGATGTTCTGAGAATCAAGAGGGATTATGGGTGCATGGACTTGGGAAAAATCAGGGAGCTCTGCCCCTGTTAGGCAGTTTTTGGAGGGAGTAGTGTGATGTAGAAGAAGGACCAGTGAACTAGGGGTCCAAAACTCCTGGCATCCTGCCCTGACCAGTGTGGTTTAGTTGTTTGTGCCTCATCTCATAGTGAGGGGTCGCTGGTTGGATTCCCTGTCAGGGCATGTGACTGGGTTGTGGATTAAGTGTCAGGGCATGTGCAGAAGGCAACTGATTGATGTTTCTCTTTCACATCGATATTTCTCTCCTCTTTCTACCACCCTTCCCCTTTCTCTAAAAATAAATAACTAGATAAAATATTTAAAATGAAAAAAAGTCCTGGCATCCTGACCTGCCTCCACCTGTGGCTAGTCATTAGTCACCAGACAAAACGCTCATCTGCTTCCTTCTCTGTAAAATGAAGTAATAGTTGCATTGCTATCCTTGGACATGTGAAATACCAACGAAGAAGCTTGTGGGAAGTGCAATGCAAACTATTAATTTCTGTATAAATGTCAAGCAGATTAGGATTACAATACACATGCCTTCCAGACACACCCTTTTAATTGAATACTGTATTATTTATGGACTTTGAGCTCTTCAGAATAACCTTTATAATGATTTTGTCATTGTTCATAGTAGTCTACTGTTATCTACAGTATGTACACATTATCTTTTAGTCCTTGTAACTGGCTTCTCAACACCTGTTCCATCCCATATAAGTGGCCCACACAATTCCCAACAACCTCATCGTCTTCACCATTGTCTGGTCGAAGTGCCAGTGTATGTCCAAGTCCTGGCCGCTGAAGCATGTGGCAAAGTCTGCCAGGAGATCTGGACAAGATGTCCCTGCCTCAATTAGGAGATAAAGGAAGGATAATCCCCTTCTACCTTCTGACACTGTGGCGTGCGGCTACGATGCCTAGAACAGCAGTGGCATCTGGAGCCCCTGATGGAAGCTGCTGCCTCACAGTGCAGTGGATACATCCTGTGTGTGGAGGGGAGACTTAGAAAGGATCTTAGACTCTTGAGAATCATTGAGTTGTTAAATGAGCCGTCCCTGGAGCTGGAGCCATCCTATCTCTAGACCTCTTGCATCCAAAAAAATAACACATTTCTTTATTATTTGAGTCCATTTCAGAAGGTTTTCAATGTTGCTGCAGCCAAACACATTTTAACTAAGAGACCTTGTAATTTGACCAGTAAATTTGCATAATCCTGACAGCTAGTTTTCCTTGTTAATATTTTTGTGGCAATAACTCCCATTCTCTCTATTATAAAAATGATTATTGATAATAATAGATTTGGCAAAGATGGAAATATTTAGTGAAGGAAATGTAAATCATAATGACCTCTCTACTTGGAGAAAGCCACAGCTAACATTGGTTACTATCTCCTTGGTGTTCACTATAACATGGTTTTATTTGTTTGAAGAGATTGGAGGAGGAGGAAACTCACAATAGAATTGGCTACATTTGTGTCCTTCTAGAAGGAATGCCAAAAAAGGATGGGGGCAAATTTTTGACACCTTGTTGGGAAGAAATATCAAAGAATGCAAGAGGTTTGGGAAGAGAGGAGGGGAGAGGAAATTCTGAGAGACAAAACATAACCTTTACAATTTTCCCAAAAGTTAACTGTGTTCCGCTCTCTGGTTTTCCTTACCATGGTAAAGAAAGGAGGGCCTTTCCATTTCCACTATCTTCTCCTTCTCTGTGGGCCAAGCCTGCAGAGACTAATCCTGACCCCTCTGTCCGGAAAAGGCGAACACTGGAGCCAGCCGGTGCCTCTGAGATTTTGAGCAACTCATCCCCATACATCTCAGGGTGTCATTAATGAAGATAAGAGCTGTGCTTCCAGGAATCAGGTCATGAAATTTACACAACGCTTAGAATTCAGGGAAAGGCAAGAACTGCAAAACTTTGTTTATGGCCAAGGTCACAAACTGACAGGCTCTGAGCTGTGTGTGACCCCTATCTACACTCATTTTGTTGGGCTGCAAAGTATTGAAAAATCAGGAGATTTGAGATACATGTGCAGATTTCACTGTCTTTTATTTTTTTTTAAATATGAAGATATGGCAACATCGAACTTGCACTTCAACAACGGAAGACAGTAGCTGGAGGTGACTTGGCTGCTCCTTCATCCGGGACCTAATGCTTGCATGTTTAGCACACACGAGGTGTGCAGATACTCACACCCCACCTGTTTTACTTATTTCCATGACCAGCAGCGTCCCTGTTGGAAGGACTGGAGTTTTCCTTCTTTAAGGTCTAGTCACCTCACTTGCCAAATTTGATCAAGTAGTATGGTCTCCTGAAGGACTGTGTTGAAAAAGATTCTGGGGTTCATTAGAAAAGAGCCACTATTGATTGTTGGTGTCTCCATGGGAAGCCAGTGGGGGGTCATTGTCACCTAGAGTCTAAAGGTCAACCACTAAACATTTTGAGGAGAAGACTTGTAGAACCTCTTAAATCAGGTAGAGAGTAGCTTTCAGTATACTTTTGTAACAGGTGTGGAATAGGGTCCAGAACTTGGGGTGTCCAGGAATGTAGGAAATTCCCCCATAAACTTGGCTGAAGGATGGGAGACATGGAACAGGGCCATTCAGAGTTACTTTGCATATCAATAACAACAGGCTAGCTTCATAGTAATGCTGAATAGTTTGCCTGGGCCAGGGAGATGGGCATGACTCTGACCCATGATATAGATGGGAGGCAGCCCCCCCCATTTCAGCCCCTGTGTGAGAGCTTGGAGATGGTTCACTCCACACCACAGGGCCACTCCTGCCCAGACTAACTATGGCAGCCAAGAAAGGTGGAAAATAAAGGAGTGCTAGCAGGCATAGCCAATCATGGGAGGAACTGGAAATGGGGTTACAAAGGAGGATCCAGGCCAGAATTTAAACTAAAAGGTGGACAGCCATGCACAGCAGGACCATGCAGGTCAAAAAGGGGTGGAAGGACCCTCACAGGCCCCCGGCACGAGGAGGCACTGTGCAGTTTTGGATTAAGAACTAGAGATCAAGGCGACACCGCTGATGGTGCTGGGGACCATGGGAGGCCTGCCTAGCTGGGCGCGGATTACTGGGAAGACAAGAACTAGGAAAAGTGAGTCACGGACTTTTGCTTTTTTTTTTTTCCCCCCTGAAAAGTGGTACTTCTGACTGGCATGCTCTGACACTGGCCTGACTGTGCAAAGGGGAAAGGGCAGGGCTGTGTGTGTGTTTGTGCGTGTTCAAAGGGAGTGAGACTTAATGGCAAAATTCTACCTTTACTCTAAACCTGTATAACTTTTAATTAAATAGTTCCTTTCCTTTTTACCAAACTCTGGCTTTGAGAGCCACAGTTCTTGTTGGCAACGAGCAATAGAACCCAGAGCAATAGACCCATGGGGGTTCTGCTACAGTTTGGAAGCAGCAGTGGGCCAGGCTACCTGAGGCAGGATGATTTATTATTCCAGTTCCCAGTTTCTTCACCTGCCAGGTGGGGCCAGTGATCCTTCCCCTGCCTGCATCTCAGGCTCACTGTGGGAGTAAAGTGGGATGCCGTGTGCAGAAGGGCTGGGATAACTGCCACAAGTGTTGCTATCGTTGTTCTCTTGTACTGGTTTAAAATCCTTCCTGCAGGGCGCTCATTGTTTAGCAAAATTTGAAAATGGGCCTTTACCCAAGGCAACTTGTAGAAGTAAGCTGTACTTGTTTTAGTTTCTGAGTTGCTAAGAAAGTTGTGTAGTATGGTTTTCTTTAAGGCCTGTGGAGTATCAGGAAATTTAAGTAACTTGTCCATAGTTAATGGCTACAAAATGACAGAGCTGTGGTAATTATAATCACAGCTAATATTATTGAGCACTCACTGTGTGCCTAGAACTACCCTAAGTGTTGACATGTACTATTTCCTTTGATCTTCGAGGAAACTGGGTTAGGTAGATATTTTCTTATCTGTTGGGAATCACCCTGCCTGGTTTCAGAAGCTGTAAGCCCCCGTGGCTAAGGCCGAGTAAAGAAAGAAACCTTGGGACCATAAGCCACTAAGGAGACAAAACTTATCTTCCTGGCAGGGGTGCCACCTCTCCCCCCTTTTACTTCACCCTGCTTAGTCCCAGGTGGATGACTGGTTAGCCAGTAATGGGTAAGATTCCTCAAAGGAGGGACGACCTAAGACAGGCATGGTCAAGAAAGGCCCTCAGGGAAGGAATTGGGGGGGCTATTGCAAAGGGGGTGATGAACCCTCACCCCTCGGCTTTGACATAGCCTGAGTCCTCATTCTGTCTGCAAGAAGTCTCCTAATCTCTTGGCTGCCTTTCTTCCCCTGCCTGACTTAAGCCTGAAACAATGCCGGAGGGTGGTGAGGCCCTGGGCAGGAACAGGTGGTTTCCCAGGGCGATCAAGCCTAAGAAAGAATGCATAAAACCCTGTGAAACCTGCTTTGCTAGGAATGCCCTCAATTTTCTGATAAGGGTCCAAGCATGAAATAAGTTTTTTTCCCAAAGTTTTATGGCCCTTTAGCTAACTGACCCTGACTCAGAATAGCCCTCATAGTTATTTGTATGTTATCTATTGTTTGATCCTTGATACCTGACTATGATGAGTAATGCTCCAAGAAAGCAATAAAAGACTATCCAGACAAGTGTATGGGGTACTCTCTCACTCAGAGAGTGGCCATACTGTCCCTTTTCTCCACAGGACTTCTGCAGTGCATGTGAATTTGTTTGACACATCCACAACACTGCGGACATCACTGGCCGGAGTCCACATCACTTATCCATGCTTTTATCCCATAAGAAAACTAAAGTTCAGAGAGGTTGTTGAATTTGCCCAAGGTCACACAGGCTGGGTGACTCATAGGCAGGCAGGCTGACTCCAGGGTCCACTACACTTTGTCTTGAGCACAGCATTGTAGGATCTGAGCCTGTGCTCTGTCCACTGTGCTCCCTGTCCTGTGCAGTCTGTGGCTGTACACTGAGCAGCTTCTCGGAGGAGGGGGAGAGAGATCAGAAGCAGAAGAACCATGAGCAGATCTCTGGAGGATCCCTTATCCGGTATGAAAGCCCCACAGGAGCTTCACCACGTTGGTGCCTCAGAAATATAAATGTCAGCAACACAGTTGCACATAGAATTGCAGTCGGGTAGTCCTTCTGTTCCTGATAAAAGCAGAGATGAATTCTCAGAATTCTATCTGTGAGGCAGAGACAGTGAAATGCTCCTTATTTTGGGGGGATTTTTTCCTAACACCTATTATGCAAAACGGAACATTTCTGACCTTAAGATCCACATTGTGGCCTGGAGGGAATGCCCATTAAAGTCCACTGCATTCACCACTGGTCCCAGCTGCAACCACCTTCCCAAAAACAGCTGATTAGAATATTCCCTTCCATCTCAGGAGTCAGGAGCTGAGTCTCAGAGAAGCTGAGTTTGTCAAGAACACGCATCTAGTTGGTGTGAGGGCATGGTCTAGCCTCCAGACTTCCTGGTCTCCACTTCCATGCTCTTTACTGCATGCACATGGGGACAGACAGGTGGATCTAATGAAGCCATATTCACTCAGGCCTTTTACCACGTGCCAGCATCACCCACGCACTGTGTGTGTGCTAACTTGAACCTCATGAGCATTTCTGGAGGCACTATTACTGTTCTCATTTTACAGATGAGGAAACTGGGGCTCACAGAGGTTGGAAAACTTTCCCAAGTTCACACAGTAAATGAACTTGGCTTCAAGCCCATGCTCTTAACTATTATGATGTGTGGCCCCTTGGCTCTTTGTGATAGTCACGTGAGGAGATTCTGAACGTGGAAAACAGTTGATAGTGAGGAGTATGGGTGGTGGTGGGAGAGGCAAGACTATGTGCTTAGAGTTTGTGGTGAGGGTCTGCCCTGTTGCAGTGAGAGGGGCACCGCCACGGGATTTGCTTGAAAAGAAAGTGATCTGCTGATTCTGCAGTGGGTGAGTGTGTCAGTGACTGCTCTCACTCAGGCTATATACTCACAGGAATGTCTTGATTTTTACGCTACGATCAAAAAAATTTTGATGTGAAGATTAAATGAGATAATATCTAAAAGTCAGTTGAGGTACTTAGCAGAAGGTATCATTTAAGTTCAAGACATAAATTGTCTCAAATGTTTTTCTGTGAAAGGAATCTCATTTTGTAATAATGCAGCCCACTGCATAATGCTCATTTGGGATGGAAAAGGAATACAAGAAAGTCATGTTCTCTGGCAATAGATGGGGATCCTGGTGCTGCTGCTGTCCCCTGTAAAAGGTGAGCTGGAGCAGGCTTCACTCAGCAGCCGTGTTTGGGAGCGGCAGCTAGAGCCGGCAGTGGTGTGAACGCAGGGCATCCTGATGGGCACTCCTAGCAGGCACCAGGTCTGAGGTGTGCCTGCGAACGGTGTGCCGGGTTGTGTAGTCAGTGTAGCTGAGGCCCAGAGACCAGGGCAGGCCAAACACTGACTGATGTTCCCTTCCAGTGTTCTTGAACTTTGTAATTAAATTTGTGGAATGGATGAATCTCCAAGAGCAAGATCTGTTTTTCCAACTATCGAACATATCTATCTTGATATCCTACAGTAACCTCAACGTTTACATACACACATGGTTTCATTAGGTAGGATAGATGGCAAACCAAGGCAGGGAGGAGGAGAGAGACAGTCTTACCCACTAACTCAGTACCCTGAACTTGGTCCTATAACATTGCCAGGAGTTACAACATCACAGGAAACATCATGTTAACCCAGGAGAAGGGCAGTCCTTGAAATTCTACTTATCATATCCACTATCTGGGAAAGAGCCTTTGTAACTATGCTTTCATCCCAAGGCCTCAAAGGCCAGAAAGGGTCCACAGAGCCCAAAGGAAGAAGCCCATTAACACCTTAGGGTATTTGCACTCCCCCCAAAACTGGCACCACCTTTACCTGTCAAGTAAGATACAACTTCACCATCCATTCTGCCAGCTATATAAGTCCTCAGAACAAAGGAGTCTCTCTCAGCAATCTGGCCATCCAGCCACTTGCTACCCTAGCCTCTGGCCACCCTTACTTTTGCTGCCCTTACCCTGCTTTGCCCCAAATCTATGCCTTGCACTCCCCACCTTCAACAAGGCCTGTTCTCTTCCACGAGAATATATTACCAATAAACCCTGCTTACATGCTAATAGACTTTCTTATCTGTAATTCTTTACTGCATCAGCAAGAAGAACCAAGTTACTGGGAGTTTCTCATGTAATAATCATCTCTCTTTTTCTGTGAGCAGTATATGAAGTGAGTGTCTGAGGAGATTAGACTGCATTCATTTCAGTTATGATTTCATCATTTACTAATCTGTCACCTTAGAGTATTTACTAAACTTCTCTGCTTCATTTTCCTCATCTGTAAAATGCATCTAATAATAGTATTTACCTTACAGTGTTGTTGTGAGGATTAATGTAGAGTGATTAGTGTGGATCTGGCACATAGCTCACAGTAAATGTTAGCCATTATTATTTCCAGTTTTAGCCAAGTAGCTCATTATGAACTTTGTTATGAACTTTATTGTTAAGTTTACCTGCCTTCTTCTCCCCAGAGCTAATCTGGCTTCATCTCCCCATTTTTGTCCACTCTAACACAGCCATAGTTCAAGTGTCCTCGTTGCAAATCTCAACCCCCTTTCTCTTCCAACACAAGCCCTGAAGACCAGGTGGTTCTTTAAACTGATCACCCCCCTCCCCAGTGCTTGGGAGTCCACCTTCCTTAGTACTGGAAGGCGAACGGCTTTCCAGCTCCAAACCCACATGCCCTGCTCATCTTCAGCCATTCCTTGCCTCTCCGCCTCCGCACTCTGGCCACACTGGACTGCCTGCTGCTCCCGGGAGGGGCCACTGAGTCCCACTGCTCCTGGCTGCGGTCTCCTCTCTCCGAGACTCCCTTACCTTTCTCGTTTCGCCGATATCATTTAAGTGTAGTTTTCCCTCACACGGTTAGAGTTTACGGAAATAATTGCTTCTGCGCATATGCCTCACAGAACCGGATTCCTAACTCGACTGTAGCACCTATCGCTTTGTGTTCAATTCAGTTATTTGTCCATCTGCTCCCCTGCACCTTGCTTACCTCCCCGACAGGCATGAGCTCCTTGAGGGCAGAAGCCACGGACCATGGGATCTTTATCCATTTCTGTGTCAGGCTGCAGCCTAATACATGGATGCAGTTCAATGTTATTTTTTCTATTACAAAATTTACATATTCTTATGCAATATAAGAATTAAAGATCAGCAAGTCTATTAGCATGCAAGCAGGGTTTATTGGTGTCATTCTCATGGAAGAGAATGGGCCTAGTTAAGGTGGGGAACAAAGGCAAGAAGAGCAAGGGTGACAAGGGCAGGGGGGTGGCAAGAGCAAGAGAGAGGTCCTTTGTTCTAATGACTTATATAATTGGCGGGATGAGGGGTTGTGAAGAAGTTACACATTGATTGATGGGTGCAGGTGGTACCAGTTTTGGGGAGGCACAAAGGTGTTAATGGGTTTCTTTCTTTGGGCATTCTGGGCCCTTTCTGGCCTTTGAGGCCTTGGGATGAAAGCATGGTTTCCAAAGCTTTCTTTCCCAGATAATAGAGAAGATACATAGAATTTCAAGGACTGCCCTCCTCCCATGTTGGTATGGTGTGTCCTGTGCTGTTGGCACACTTGGCAAGATTATGGACCAGGCCCAGGGCTGCTGAGTCAGCGGGTGAGACAGGTCTCCCTCCCCCTCCCTGCCTCAGTTTTGCTATCTATGCTGCCTAACAATTCCTTCTGTTTTAATAGGATGCCTCCCATAATAATTTCTCCTTTTTACTTGAAGGAAAATAGTATGAATGCACAGAGAGACGGCAAGGATATTAATTTCTCTTTTGAACCTGAGGGGAAAGCTCATGCTTCCACCAAGCTTCCATTTGGCTTTGAAGGCACAACGATTTTTCATTTGGAACCCAAGCAGAATGTCAAAGATGTTTGGCGCCCGTACCCCGTCTCTGCGTTGCAGCTAAAGGCGGGTGTAAATCTGCAGGATCTGAGGGCTGTGTGCATGCACTTCACAGGAGGCCAGCATGCAGGGCTGGGTGGGCCCAGGGCTGGCTGGCTGGGGGTGAGGGCCATCTGGTCTCCTTTACCCATCACTCTGGCTTCCAGGCTCCCTTTCTGACTCTGCTCCCTCCTTTCTGCAGTTCCCAATGCTGAAATCATCTGATTCCTCACTTGTTTTCACTTCCCGTAATTGTCTCCTTGGCAGCTTATACCCATTTTATGTCTGGCCCATAAATGTTTCAAGGCACGTATTTTAACCTGGTAGTTTATTTTTCTTTCCTTTCTTTTCCCCCGAGCTCATTGTTCTTCTAAACTACCTTGGCTGGACTGCAAGAGTCGGGTGTTCCTCGGAGGTTTGGAGCCTTTCAA
>PVIA01014780.1:0-25512 GCA_004024845.1 Tonatia bakeri | reverse complement strand
TCATGTGATTTTGGATCTTCTGTATGTCCTCCTTGGAGAAGTGTGTGTTCAAGTCCTTTGCCCATTTTTTAATTGGGTTGCTTGTCTTCTTAGAGTATAATCATGTAAGTTCTTTATATATTTTGGAGATTAAGCCTTTATCTGAGGTATCATTGGCAAATATGTTTTCCCATACAGTTGATTCTCTTTTTATTTTGGAGCTGTTTTCTTTAGCAGTGCAGAAGCTTTTTATTTTGAGGAGGTCCCACTTGTTTATTCTTTCCTTTATTTCTCTTGCTCTAGGGGACATGTCTGTAAAAAAGTTTTTGCGTGATATATCTGAGATTTTCCTACCTATGTTCTCCTCTAGTACTTTAATGGTGTCATGATTTATATTTAAGTATTTTATCCATCTTGAGTTTATTTTTGTGTAAGAGCTGATCAGTATTTAGTTGGAAACTCAATGGGGACTTTCTGCAGATCATCAAAGCTGTTCCTTTTTCTGGATAACTTTTTCCTCTCTAGCACTCTGCCCTGTGAACTCTGGCCACTCTTGCCTTTCTGGACTCTCAGCTGTGTCTTTGCATCAGGTAGACTTCACTCTGCCTGGGATTGCCCTCCCTGTACCACAGTGTGGAGACTCTGGGCAGGAAGTTGGGGTTATGGCAGAGCTTACCCCCTTTCTCTCCTGTCTCGCAGAGGTCACTGATGCTCTTTGCCTAATGCCTGGCATCTTGAGAACCACTGTTTCATATTATTTAATGAATGTTTCAGGTGAGAATCCAGTTTCTGAAGTTCTACTTCAGCCAGAAAAAGAAGTACTTATTTTATTATTGAACTGAAGGCACAATGATAGTATAAAAAGACACACACATATGCACTTCACACATACAAAGCCATAAAAGGTATAACCATTTTGAAGAAAGAAACAAGCCTGTCACTATTCTTGGTTAATACGATTACACAGAAAAATTCTACGGAGTGTATAGTCCCATTAATAACAAATACAGGAGTCTATCTAGTTGTTGGATACAAGATCAATATACAGCAAAAACATCAATTGTTGTCTTAAACACCAGCCAGAAACAATTAAAAACAGTAATTAAGAAGATATAATGTACCATAACAACAAAACCTCTAAATTAATTAGCATACAAAACAGAGGACATATGTAAACTTTATGGAGAAAAAAATAACATCCTCCTGAAAACCATGGCAGAAGACCTAAAGAAACAATACAATCATACTGTGTTTATAGATCAGAGAATCTCAGTTAAGTCATTTCTTCACTCATCAGCTATAAGTTTATGCAATTGCTATTTAAATATCCAAATACTTAATTTTAATATTATTATTTTTTGTGAAACATCACAGAATGTTTATTAAATTCTTGTGGGAAAGTAAGAAGCAAGAAGAAGCAAAACAGTTTTAAAGAAGAAAAGCAAAGAGGGAACATTTCCTTCAGTGTCAAGATTTGCTGTAAAGTCGACATGTGAGTCAGAGTCCATTCAAGAGGCAGAGTTCATTCAACAACTGGAGTCCACACCAGTTGTTTTAACAGAGAGTTTAACACCAAGAACTTTAAACTGGGTATAAAAGTGTGGGTTAGGTAAATAAAAAGCTATAAAGGACATAGAGGCACTATAGAGGCAGCATTACAGGAATTACCTAACTCTGGGACTAATGGACAGAGGAAAGTTGTTGGAGTTATGGAAAGTTAATGCTTTGATGGGGACTGACTTCAAAGCTGTGAGGAGGGAGCATGGCCTTGCTGGTGTCTCTGGAAGGCCTGGGCTGGTTTTTTGAGTGCAGGGCAGGGGTGGGTGAAGGGGGTGAAATGGGATCACAGAACTGCTAGTTGGTAAACCAGACAATGGGAAAGGAGCTGCTGCTCTGGTGTGGAGGAACTGAGGGTGTGGTATGATGACCCCAGGAGCCATAGCAGACAGGGAGATAAGCCCTTTCTTCCTCCTCCAGACTGCTGTTGATGGAGCCTAAAGAAGCATTTGGCAAAGCAGGAATGGGGTTCACAATGTCTTTGTCCCAGCATTACTGAGTGTGGATGGTTTGGAGCTGAGACAATAACTTAGTAACCAGGAATGTCCCCCATATCATTAAAATGGTGTGGTGTTGGCATGGGAAAGGACCAAATAGGGCAATGTCACAAACCATTTCAACATAGACCCCCCTGTAATAGGGGGGTTTGGAGTAGGACTTAAATGAGTGAACTATTAGTGCTGACACCATTTGCTATCTGCATAGAACTAGATACAATTAGTTGGCTAACTCTACATTTTATAAAAAAAAAATCCAGATGTATCAGTTTTCCATGTGAAAAGCAATAATGCAAAACCTTTAGAAGAGCCTATGAGAAAATTTGTGTGAGATTGCACTGGGGAAATTTTCTTAAATAGAACAGAAAATACTTAAATCACAAAAGAGAATGTTGATAGACATCACTACATTAAATTACAACTTCTGTATGACACAATAAAGCTTAAACTTTGGGAACAGATAGTTGGAGAGAAGATGCTCACAAACTATGTAGTTAGAAAGGGATTAGTAGCTAGAATGTTTTAAGAACCCTTTCAAATCACTAAGAAACAACCCAATAACAATAAAATACATGAAAATTTTAAAGATAAAGAAAACCAGATATCCAATAAGCTATAAAAATATTCTCAATGTGACAACTGGGTATATTGAAAATGCAAGAGTGAAATATTATTTTGCACTTGTCAGATGGACAAAATCAATAAAATAGTCATAAAGGAACATGTATAAAGGACCCGTGGACAAAGACAACAGGGTCGGGAGAAGATTGACTGTGGGATGTGGGGGTGGTTAGGGCAGGGGAGAGGAATGGGGGAATATGGGGACAACTATAATTGAACAACAAACAAACAAGCAAAGAAAAGAGAAAAAAATAAAAGTAGTAACAAAGTGTTGGTGAGGACATGGGTATGCCCAGTGAAATGGAAGGTGCTTATGCTTACTCCCTGCCAATTCCACTTCCAATGTTTGTGCTGCAGAAGTTCCCCACTCTGCCCAAGGAGAACTGTGTGAGGATGTGTCATTGTGTGATGTAAAAACAACCCATATCTAGCCAGGAGAGGAATGGCAAATAAATTGAAGTTTATTTGCAACAGGATGCAATATCTCAGGTTGAATGAATAAGCAGGATCCACATGTACCAATAGCAATAAATTAAGAAAAATAAGTTTGGGGAGTGAGTTTTAAAAGGATACTGAATGTACAATTTTAAAACAAAAATTTTAATATATATACATGCATGTATATGTAAATACACACATACATGTTTTACCAAATTTAAGTGAACATAAACATGTGGTTCATTCACAACAATTCAGTATTCTTTTTTACTTTTTATTGTTGTTTAAGTACAGTTGTCTCCATTTCCCCTGCCCCTGTCTCCCCTCATCCGCCCATCAAACCCATCCCCATCTCCCACTCTCATCCTATCCCACTTTGGTTATATCCATGAATCCTTTGTACATGTTCCTTGATGACTCTTCCCCCTTTTCTTCCCATTATCCTGTCCCCTTTCCCTCTGGTTACTGTCAGTTTTATTATTTATTTAACTGACTCTGGTTATATTTTGCTTACTTCTTTGTTTTGTTGATTAGGTTGCACTTATAGGTGAAATTATATGGTGCTTGTCTTTTACCACTTGGCTTATTTCACTTACCACAATGCATGCTCTTTAGATCCATCCATGCTGTCATGAAGGGTAGGAGTTCCTTCTTTCTTTCTGCTGCATAATATTTCATTGTGTAAATGTACCATAGATTTTTGATCCATTCATTTACTGATGGGCACTTAAGTTGCTTCCAGCACTTGGCTATTATAAATTGTGCTACTATGAATATTGGGGTGCATAGGTTCTTTTGAATTGCACACCAATTTAGTACCAAGTTTACTCCTGGAATGGGACAGAAGTAGAGAGAAGGATGAGGGGTTTTGATGAGGAGAGGTTTACCACTGTCTGTAACATTTTGTTTCTTTAAAAAGAGTTGTAAAGAAATATGGTGAATGTTAAAATTTGTTTAATCTTAAAAAAAAGTACATACATTATGAACATTAGGATGCATAGGTTCTTTTGAATTGGTGTTTGATGGGTGGGGTGAGGGGGAGTGTTGGGGGAAAAGTGGAGACAACTGTACTTGAACAACATTAAAAAATAAATAAAATCAAATTTACAAAATCAAAAAAGTACATATGTGTCTGATGCATTATTTCTTGTATATTAGTAATATTATATAATTAGAACAAGAAAAAAATAAAATGAAATAATATATGCAAAACACAGAGGCCGCATTGGGTTATTGTCATCGTGACCGTTAAACTGAGAGCCCCAGGTCCTTATAGGCTTTCTGAAAACTGTCACCCCTAGATTTACTGCCTCCTGTCAACACCAGTAGTTTATGATAATGTTGTCATTATACAGCTGTGGAAACTGCATCTCAGAGAAGAAGATTCTGTGCACAGGACCCCAACCCAATAGTGCTTCTCCTATAGATGGGACCTTTTTAAATTTTGATTCCCAGTTGTCTTCCTGGCCCAGACACAGCACAGAAAATGGAGTCTGGTTGTCAGCATCAGCCAGATGTGAGTTTGAACCTGAACTTATGTGGCATGAATCAAAGTATTCTCCCTCTGAAAGTCTCAGTTTCCTCAACAACAACAACAATAACAACAACAACAACAACAAAATTAGGAGGATAAAAGTTAGTTCAGATGCTGTGGAGCGTCATGGGTTAGCATGTACATGACTTCTGGCTTAGGGAGATTCTCAGTCACTTCTAGTCTACACCTCACCCCCCTCCTCAGTGGAGCAGACTACTCAGTGGATTATATTTTCTCCTTTTTTTTTTTTTTTTTTTTACCAGAAGAGTTCTAATTTTCTCACTCATTTTCTGTCATCCATTCAAGAAAACCTCACTCTGGCTTCAGAACTGAATCTGAGACTAAGTGCAGAGACCCAGAGCTTCAATCTGCTCCAGTGAATTGACTGTGGAGCACTTCAGGGGCCATTGGGAAAGAGAAACACTTTTCTTTAGGGTTGCTGAGCTGGCTGGATAACAAACTGGATCTTTTGTTAGCTGCTTCATCACTCTGAGAGTAGTGTCCTGCTAGAGAGTGAAGATAACACAAGAGAAAAAGATGCAAGAGACAGGGAAAAGAGATTCTAATGACATTGTTAAAACTCCTAGATCCAGCCATACCTGAAACCTGAAAGGGCATTTAAGTTACAGAGGGAACTAGTAAGTTCCCTCTCCCTCCTTGTCCTTTCCTTTCTTTTTCCCTTTTTTTGAGTTGGGTTTCTATAATTTACAACTGAAAGAGTTAAAATCTTTGGTGGCTTGAATGTTTTAATAATGTCACTGACCTTAAAATGTTGGAGGGGACACCACCAATCCTACCATCTGGTTTATTTTTATGTGGGTTTGCATCATCAGCTGCACAGCTGTTCCTTATAAAACAGTGACCTAATATCTTCAAGTTCTATCTCAAGATAATGTTACTTGGACAATCTGTTCTGAGGGTCAGCACCTAACTCTCTGGCTATGACATAAATCTCTTTCACATAAGATATTGAGGAAGACATAGAGCAAATTCTGTCCTATGATTCCTTAAGCATGTGAGAGCCAGCTGGTGACATGGCCCAGCCTGGGCCCAGGCAAGTCCCTGTGGTCTCCCAGCTGCCCAGAGGAGGCAGCTGGTGGACAGCAGACTCCTGGTGCTCTGTTAGATGTTTGGTAGTGGGAACAAGCAGGTAGAAAAGAGTGAACTGCTGAACTCCACTGTTCCCAGACCTTCTAGGCATAGGGGCAGATTCCTACAGTTTTCAGGGCCAGCTTTATTTCAGCTATCACCTGCCTGGCTCATCCTGGAAAGAGTCTGCTCTCCCACTGGTGGGACCAGAGCCCTGGGTCTTGCAATTGCTGCCATTCTGTGTCATATAGTGGTTAAAGTGTGGTCTTGGGAGTCAAGAAAACCTGAGTCCCAGGATATTCTTTTCACCACATGTGAGACATGTGATCCTGCTTCTGTGAACCTCAGTCTCTTTATCTATAAAATGTGGCCAAATAGGAGTATGTACCTCTTGCAGTTGTCGTGAGGGTTAAAGGAAACCACATGGGAGAGCACTTAGCATGTGGCCTGGCCTGCCTCAAACAGTGAAATGTGACTCATTGTTCTACTGATAATGCTGTG
This sequence comes from Tonatia bakeri, assembly GCA_004024845.1. NCBI lineage: Eukaryota > Metazoa > Chordata > Mammalia > Chiroptera > Phyllostomidae > Tonatia > Tonatia bakeri. The sequence goes on along the minus strand of PVIA01014780.1, from coordinate 19,296 downwards.
TCTCTTGTTCTCCACTGTTCTCCACTGTGCAGGGCCCCTGGTCTGTTTGTTCCCAAGGGTCATGGGCAGAGCTCTTACATTAGGGGAGGGGCCAGTGGGCTTGTCCTTGAAGGGGGCAGAAGGGGAGAAGTGGAGGATACAAGTCTCACTTAAGGCCAAGCTGCCAGGGGCCCTGGGAGGTGTGGCAATTATTCCCTGGTGAAGGTGAGGGCTGGGGCTATGGAAGAGGAAAAAAGGAATCCCAGGGTCAGAAGTGACCACACAGCATTGGCACTCCCTCCCTCCATCTATGGCATAGCAGCCCCAGGGGACAATGGCACCTCTTCCATAGAAGGCCCTCCAGGGCTTTATCTCTCCACTCTCTGCTCCCACAGACCCACTTGTAATTGTCACGATCATAGGCAGCAAATAACTGAGCAGCTGGCAGCAGTTCAATTTCCCCAGGAACCAGGCTCCTGCTCAGCCCAGTCATCACATGGTGGTTCAGGGAGTGAAAAGGTTCAAAGGTCTGGTTATGTGGTGGGTACAAATGTCATTTTACAGTCCCAGGAATGTAAGAAACAGCTTAAAAAATTATCTGAGCTTGACTCTGATGGTAGAAACTGCACCTCAATCAGATGGATGTTCTCCTTTTTCCTGGGGTCTTGTCTAAGTTTGGCAGTGCCAAGACCTCAGCAGGGTCAGTGGGATGTGGGAGAAGGGAGCATTTGGTCTTGGTGCTGTCATCTGCCTCTGCTGGTTGCCCCTGTGCTATGTATGGTCTCATATGGTTTTGTCTTTGGTCCATCCAGGTCACTGCTGCATCTTCCTTCATGCCCAGAAACAAGACTCCTTAGTTCACACCTTTCCATGTCACTCTTCTCTCTGCCTGGGGCGTGCAGGGACTTTCTCAGTGTCCTCATTCCATGCTGGTTCTCTGGGCCTCCTGCACAGATCACATGCACAACATTTTTCTGCTCTCCAACACCTGGTGCAGTAGCTCTGGGGTGCTGTCATATTCTGGGACTTCCATCCTGGGAGGGAAAGCAGAAGTCCTCTCTTTTCTGGGGTCCCCACAGTTATTTTGGGATTCTGCAGTTCTCCCAACCATTACTCTGATCTTCACCTTGTGGGTAGGGCATACAGTTCCTTCTCATTCACTCACTAAAGTCAAACTCTTGCCTCTATTTCCCCCCATCCCCCAAGCCTGGTGAATGTGTATCTAGGCTGGGAGTGTGTCTTTTTATGTTTTTGGGATGCTTACCTCACTATACATTCCTCTAGGGCCTTTTGACTGTTATAGTGTGTTTGAAGCTGCCATAGCTGGGATATCTCTCCTCTGAGGCAGTATGTAGGTCACCCTGAATGATCTGTGAATGGAATAAACATCATGGGGCATTTCTAGGGATGGAAGAAAGGTAAAGATGGATTAACATATTAAAGTATTATTTCCTGAGCCTGAACGTGACTTTGGTGCAGCACACAAAGAATTTCTCACCTCAGCTCCACAGAGGGTGTTTTCTTTGCAGATCAGCTCTTGGAAAACAGTGTGGATTTCTGGGAAAGGAGGATGAGAAATTTTATCTTAAAATGTTGTAATTTTAATGTTCCATGCCTAACCCCTCTCTGCCCCCTCCCCAGTCACCTCCTGCTCCCAGCTGGATGGGCAGCACTATTATGAAACCCTGTTATGGCTGAAGTCTACTGTCCTGGGAAGCAGGATACCCACATCCAAAGTCTATCACTAATGAGCTGGGGAACTTGGGTGCATCTCTTGCTGTCTCTGGGCTTCTCTTTCATGGTATCCAAGAGAAGGAGAGTTATAACAATTACCCCTTAGTGTTGTGGTGCGATTCAGTGGGAAGAGCTGTGAGCACACCCTACAAATGTGAATACACAACAAACTAACAAAATCTGAGAGGGCAAATGTCAAAGTTGACAGGTAGAAATTACTGTAGGAAAATAAAGCATTTGTTGCTCCCAGTGACTTCCTTGGCTAAGGTTTCTATGAAATTTGACTCTCTGGGTGTGAATGCCAGAAACCAAATTTGAGATCTTAAGCAAATTAGTCACTTTTGATATCTCATTTCTCCCATCTATAAAATAGCATTTACCACTTGGTCTCTTTTATGTTGTTATTGTGAAAATTAAATGAGATAATACATGTAGGTGCTTAGATCCATGCCTGGAATATAGTGAGTGCTCAATAAACACTAATTATTACTAAGAGGCAGTCAGTGCCTCTCACCATCAGGGTTCTGCCCCTGTGGGTTCAGCTTTCTGTATTAAAAACTTTTATCTGTTGGATGAAGGAGTACATACTTTCTGGCTTATGATCCTCAGCCTGGTTTTGTTCTTCAAAATCTGTGTTTTTCCAGTTCTCTGAATATTTGACTCACCACTATTCTTGAACCTGGCATGTATGGGCGTCCTCCTCTCTGTTCCTTTCCTTTGAGCACAGTCCTCTGGTCATGCCTCTGTGTCCCTCTCTGGACCCCACTCTGCCCTCCCCACATCACTGAGGTTCTGTTACTTTCCTCCTGTGAGACTTCACTGGGGAAGGGGCTGCATGTCTGATTTCCTGTGCATCTACCTCTCAATTTCCTTCCTTAAAAAGGACAAACTTGTCTGCTTGGAATCCCTGTATATTAGCAGACAACTCCACTCTAAGTGCTGGGTGGCTACCCTCAGTAGTTTTTTTAAAATACCTTCTAATGTGAGAATACCAATGGATTACATTTCTCTGCGTCCCTTGCATGTGGCTGTGGACTGAGGTGTGCCCAAAAGGATGTGAATAGAAGTGATGTGAGGCACTTCCAGATCTGGCCTATACCCCTTCCTCCTGCCTGTCCAAACTCTCTCCCTTTTTGCCAGCTCAACAAAGATGAGCATAGTTACCTTGGAAGGCAGGACTGGAGATGACAGAGACACAACATGGAAGGATCCTGAGTTCCTGGATGTTTGTGAAGGATTGATAGACATCCAGGAAAACTACCTTGGACTGAGCAAGGCATGCACATTTGTTGTGCTAAGCTGCTGAAGTTTAAGGGTTTTTTTTGGTAATTATCCTTAATCTAATTCACCCCCTTGCACTGCCCAAGACACAGCAGTGATCCACTCCACCTTCTGTGGGCTGACTATGGTCACTCATACCTCTGCTTGAAGAACCTTCACCAGTGCCTTTTTGATAAAACTCAAGTTATTAGTGAGGTGTTTTGGGCTTTTCTTATCTGGTCCTTCTGGCATCACCTATTTTATTTCCTATTTGTCTCTCAGTTGAACACTACAAAGTCTTACAAAAGCAATCAGAACACAATACAATTTCCATGCAACAGAGAACACCAGTACTGGTGCATAAAGAATTGGACTTAGGCAGCTTCAACAACACAAGAAGGTGAGTCAGGATTTCATTGAATTCAAGGAACATTTGCATTTATAGAGGCCTGTTCATTCATACACCAGCAGCCTGTATGTCCACTTATTTGTAGCATCTTCTATTAATAAGTCTTACAAAACTTGTAACCATAGGGACACATGAAGACATTCACACGAGTGATATGGAGTTAGTCCATAGAATCTTCACTGTCTTAGAAAATGATCCTATTATGTGCCCTCTTTACAGACCTGCCAAAAGTCCTTTTGCTTGTCAAATAAGCCTGTACTTTTCATGCCATGTTCCTCTTTTTGGGATACTTTCCATGCCTTCCCCCCACCCTAAGAATGCCAGGTCACCCTTCTTTGCTCAGTTGGTGGTCACCCTCTCTAGCTATGTGTCCCCAGCCTTCCAGCTCACTTTCTTTTTGGTCATATAATCCTCTAATTTCCAGCTGTTTGCTCAGGCTGTCTGATTGGAACATTGCAGTGTGGATCTCTGGTTGTTCTGTTTCTCTCACTGGACAATGAGCTTGGAGGAGTGTCACTCTGCACATATGGACATCTACACGTACCCTGCACATATGGACTGACTCAGTAAGTAGAGGGAGGAGGGATTCTGGATGTCCAGATGCAATTCAGCCAAAGTACTGGCCACAAGACTGGCAGTGAGATTGCTTGGCATGTTTTCCCTGTCTAGGAAGACCATGGATGTGGTGTGGGAGAGGAAGAAAATTTATTCTGAGTGGCCCCAGTGGTCACAAGTAGGACTAGTGGTTGAAAGGATGTGGGGTCCAGTATCAATCCATTTAAAGATGCCACTTTCCTGTGTTCACTAAAATATTAAAAAAAGAGACATGTTTAAAACATCAGATATGTTCAGAAAATAATACATTTTTTTATGCATCTATCACCAAGATACAACAGATGTTGACATTCTGCCATATTTGTTTCAGGCTTTTTTCATTAAAGGAATTACCCCGCCCCCACCCCTGCCCCTGCCTCTAACTCTCAGAGGCCACCACTACTCTGAGGTTTGTGGGCACCCTTCCCATGCATGTTTTGTACCTTTTCTACACACAGTACACATTATTTTCAAATGATATTTGCATATAGAAAATACATACAAATGAACATGTGTGTGTATAGTATCATATTGTATACATCAACTTTGTGTTTTTTTGACACATCCATTTTGCTGCAGGTAGTTTTAATGAATTTATTTGAACTCCTGAAAACTACTACTGCATGGATAAACCAGTATGCATCTGTTTATCTATCTAGAGATATTCATTTTCATTTTTCACTATTATGATCAGTTCTGAAAAGAACATCCTTGTTTATGTGTGTTGTGTGCACAAAATAACATGTTCTAACCACAGAACTGGCTGTTTCCAATCAGTCCCTGGAGTTGGTGATGGAGAAGTTATCAAGGGTCAATGTTATAAAGAGGTTCCCTCCACTGATTTTTAAGTGGAATATAATGATTTGTAAATTCCCTTCTAACCCTGAAACTCAAGGCTTTCATGAGTTTGGGAATGACAGTATTAAATAAACATGTCATGGGGTTTTCTCTACTTGCACTGCTCAGGGGGCAACACCAGCTACTCAGGGGGCCAGTGATTAGAAGGATTTTCCGAGATGATCTATTGTAGCCCACCTGTTGGTGGTGTCTCCGTGCTGGAACCAGAGTATGTTGGAGCTGTCATTACACTGAGCTCTGCTTATGAAGTCATTCAACAAATATGCATTGTGCACCTATGTGCCAGGCACTGTTTTAAGCATTGACACATGTGGTGAAGGACAGAAGGTCTCTCATAGAGAGTTTATGATGGTATGTAAATAAGTGATAGAATGTCAGGTGCTGCTATGAACTGAATTGTGTCCCTCCCACCAAAATTTGTAAGTTGAAGCCCTAACCCCAGTATCTCAGACTATGACTGTGTTTGGAGATAGGATCTTTAAAGTGGTGATTAAATTAAAACGAGACCTCATGCATTCTGACTGGTGTCCTCATAAGAAGAGGACATTTGGACACTAAAAGAGATACCAGGCCAGGGTGCATGTGCACAGAAAAAAAGCCATGTGAGAATACACAGTGCCAAGGTGGCCTTCTGTGAGCCAAGGAGAGAGGCCTCAGGAGAAATGAACCCTTCTGACACCTTTATATGTGAGTTCTGGCCTTCTGAACTGTGAGACACCAAATTTCTGTCATTTAAGCCACCATCTCTGGTCTTTTGTCCTGGCAGCCTGAGCAAACTAGTATAAATGCTGTGGAAAAAAATCAAGCAGTCAGGAGAATGAGGAGGCTGGCTGCTATTCTTATGAAGGTGGTCAGAAAAACACTGCTTTCTGAGATATTTCATCAGGACCATGATAATTATCTCCACTATAGAGATGAGACAATGTAGCTCAGAGAGGTTAAATGATGTCCACAGAGCCACACAGCTGGGCAGCAACAGAATTTCAAACTATGTCCTTTGATTCCAAATTACTCTTGTGTTACACAATGCTGTGTTAGTCCTGTTTTTCACTTAAAAGAAAAACAAGCATATAAATGTTAGTTTATAATTTATAAATTATTTTCATACATGTTCTCACCTTTCATCCTCACAACAAATTAAGAGGGAGATGACCTGCTTCTCCCTCTCTCCTGCTCCTCCTTCTTATCATCATCATCATCTTTGTTTTCTGAGGCTCAAAGAAGTTAAAATATTGATCCAGTCCAGTCTCACAGAGGCACAGTGAAAGGGCTGGAGCTAGAAGTAAATTCTACGCTGTTGATCTTTCCATTCTGTAGGAGAAATGTTTCCTTTTCAGAGAAAGCTTCAATCAGCCCATGAAGTTTACATAGAGCCAGGAGTCTGAACTTACTCTCCAGAGAAATGTCACCCAGACTCCACAGTGACCTGTGGGGACATCTGAGTCAGTGTATTAAGTCCATTTCTCAGAGGTGCCAGCTCATTCAGCTTCACCCGTCACAACCTCCCTCCTCCCAGCTGGGCACAGGACCCTGTCCAGCTCAGCAAGCCTCCTGCCACTGGGTAAATCAACCTAACAGTGGAGAGTTCATTTGTCTGACTATAAAGTGCATTCAATAAGTGTAAAACAAAGCTAATTGGTTCTCTTCCATACAAATTTAATCATACCATAAAATGTGATCAATGCAAATAAAATCCACCGAGTAGGTTAAGTGTCAGGGATCCATAAAGAGGATAAATAGTGCAGCCACAAATCGTGGGAATCACAATCTGGACGTGGAGTCACTTGTGAGTTAAAGGTTTCATAGGCCAGAGCTGACAATGGAAAATGGCAATGCAGGGACATGGAAAATACCCTTCTTTTGTGCCAGCTGTGTGGAGGAGACGGTTTCCTTATTAATTTGAGGCACATGTGTTTTCAGATAAGATACTCTGGATAGTGTTCATCAGATGCATGTTTTGTGTGTTCACAGTTCACACACAGCCTGTAGGTGCTGCCCAAATCTGCTCTGTGTCAGACTGACTGTTCTCACTGCAGAGTCTGGGGTTTGTGGGATCTCCTTCCCAAAGGGTTACATGATGCATGGGGAGGGGTGTGAAGATCTCTTTTGTGCACAATGTATTTAGGGACGAGAAGCTGGGTAGAATCTGGTGACTCCTAAAATTCCAAATTCAATTGTTTGTTTTATGCTTACACCATATCAGAGGGGCTAATAAGGCATTTACGCCAATGCACCTTTGTTCAGCTGTCACATGGATTCTTGGTTTGTTTCTATCCCAGCTGAAATCATGGTGCCTCACCTGGAAGCTGAACCCTGTGATAGCAGACTGTGCTGGGCCTGTGGGGATGGGTCTGTGGGGAAGGGCAGTCTTGAAGCCATTCTCATTGGTACAGAGTATGTGCTTGGGGAGCCCCCTCCCCAAACTGCTGCCCAGAAGTCTAGGCATGTGTGTGTGCACAGTGATAGTTGGACATCAGGGAAGGCATTAAAGAGGCATCCGATCACTGAGAAGCCACTCAGCTGGGAACCCAGGACAGTTCTGGTCCCCAGGTGGGAATCTGGCAGGGCAGGGAAAATACTTTCCCCAAAGTATTCTGAATAATTAGGGAAATTTGCTAAGTGCGAGTGAAGAGTAAGGAAGGAAAAAAGGCAGGAGTGAGTGTTTGGAGGAGAGAGTTCAAAATAACCTGCCCATACCAGTTCTAAGACTCAGTGTCCTCATCTCTAAAATGAGCATCAGAAAATGTACTTTAGTAAGTGGCAACTTATCAGTAATATACTCAGAAATGAGAATCAGAACCTACCCCTGGGGTAGAGTACTAAGGGAGTGGGAGTTTTCACACATTAGTGTGAGTGTGGAGCTAAGGTCTCAGGATTTCTCTTAACCAAACTCCTACACCCCAGAGCCTTTGCATTAGCTATTCCTGTTGCCTGATGCATCCTTCCCCCATTGCTATTTTTCTTTCAAGTTTCAATTTAAGTGCTTTTTCCTGTGAAGCTCCTCACCCACACTTGCCCAAGACCAGATTTTGCTTCTGTGAACTCGCAAGGCTTCTATTTCCAGTGTGTAGCATTGTTTAGTATTCTGTTCCCACAACCATCCCTGGTTAGATAAAAAGTGTGCTGTGCATTTATGGCACATAGGTGGTGCTTCATGTTTGTTGAACTGGTGAATGACTGAGTGAATGAATAAGTTTGGAACACCTTCCTGATGTCCCTCATGGGTGGTGACTGTGGGTTACATTCAGGGGATGGCATTCCAGGATGATTTGAATTCTTCCAACCTCAAGATTGGAACCGGGGCTGGGTGAGCTTACAAATAGTGAGGTCTGGGTAGTCATGAACAGACAAGGAGGCATATGAGTATGCTGCTTCGATCCTCTTTCTTCCGGAGGAGCTGAAAAAGGTCACACATTGAGTGTTTTTTAAAAAAATCATTTCCAGAAGATATGTTTGTTGATTTTAGAGAGAGAGAAAAATATGGATCAATTGCCTCCCATATGTGCCCTGACTGGGGATTGAACCCACAACCTAATCAGTATGTACCCTGATTTTGCTGGGAGCAGAACCCTCAACCTCTTGGTATACGGGATGATGCTCCACCCAAATGAGCAACCCAGGCAGGGCTTATTGTGTGTTTAATGGCTCCCAAAGAGAAGCCCATCTAGCAGCCCTCTGGCTCCCCAGCCATGCATTCCCCACCAGTTCCTTTGAGTCCCCAGTTCTTTCCTCTGAGTCTGTCTTCCACCTCCTGGAATATGCTTCACCCTCAGTTGCAGCAGCTCTGTCTTTTTCCCAATGATTTATCACCACAACACCTCTCACCATTCTCCTCTTTCATTTGTCTGCTTTCAATAATTATTTAAGCTTTATTAGGTATTTATCAAGTAAACTGTCAGCTTTGGAAGTTTGCTTATTGTAGCCAGAGGTTTAGAAAGGCGATTTGTATGCAACTCAGAGCTCACACGGCAAATCCTCTTTCTGGATTGAAATGATGATATGAACATGATGTTTTATGAGATAATAGAGAGAAGGTTCCAACTTCTGGGGTTGGATATGTCCACCCCCCCCCCCCCGAGCTTTCTTGAGAAAGAAATATGCAAGCAGCTCAGATGGCTGGGTATTGCAAAGGAGGGTGTGGAAAAGTATTCACTGTGGGGAGTCAAGAAGGAACAGATGAATGGCCCAGCTCAGATGGCCTTTAAATTCATGAGGTTGAGTGCAAGCCAAGTTAAACACCACTGGGCTCCATAGCTCCCTGAACTCTGCTGAAATGGAAGATTAATCTGGCCGTAGGACACTGGAGGGATGCCATTATCCAGAAGAGAGCAAGGAAGGCAGGCAGCCCAGTGAGGACACAGTTGCCACAGTGTAGGTAAGAAATAATGTCCTGGACCAGGGCAGATAGTGGCATGGATTCAGAGGGCAGAGTCTTTGAGGAGGGTGAAAATCACAGGGCTATAATAGCATAACAGGAGTTGTACAAACCTTTTTATTTATATTTTCATAGTTTTTATATGTAGAAATCAAAGCTCCAAAAAATCACTGAAGAGGACTTGTTTTTGCTTGTCTGGCATCCATCAAGTCCCTTTTTGGTAAGAGCAGCCAAATTTTATTTTGGGAAAATCACCTGTCCTTTAGTTTCAGTTCATGAGGTTGAGGTAGGATTGACAACACCTCCAGCTTCAGAGGTGAGCATGTGGCCTGGGTTTGGCTGGTGAGTGTATTTTAGTCCCTGGACCAGAGTCACTTTCATGTACGGAATGGCTTCCTGATTCAGGCCAGTGTGGTGCCACTCAGCTCTGAGGCTTTGTTTAGACAGCTACTACTTTTGTTAAAATCCCCCATGGCTAGGGTATCTGGAGAGGCAAGTCCCACTGTCACAGGTATCAAATCAAGCAGCAGACAGGTTGCTAGACTAGATGGTTTTTAGGAATCTTGATGAAGAGAATGTACATTTCCAAACCAATGATTAGGAGCCTGGAGCTTGGTGTCTGAATGCATGTTCATGCACTAGGTCCCACTGAAGCTTTGTGCTTGACTTCCTGTATACGTTTGACTACTTGGGAGCTGTAGAGTCCTTCTCCAGGGGCACGCATGGAGCCTGTACAAACCTGGGTCTATAATCAGTTCTGTTGAACTCAGGATTCAGAAAAGTAGTAGTAGGCAAAACTCAGGAAGTTGATAGCAAGAAGTGAAAAGATTGGAATAGGAGATTGTTCAGATCTGAATTTTCAAGAGAAAGGTCAGTGTGCTCAGGAGCTACTCAAGACACAGCTATGAGATCCTCACATGGGAAGAAGGCCTGGTTTGGTCAACTGGCTCCATCTCCTAGAGTCTCAACTTTGTTAAAATTCATTCATTCATTCATGAAATATTTATTGAATATCTGCTATGTGCGAGGCCCTGGACTAAGCATGTGAATATGAATTAGTCACTGTCTCTTTCCTTAAGAAACTCCATCCACTGGGGGACATGTTTCTGCAAAAAACTCACTCTAGCACAATGTTATATGTTCTAAATAGGTCTAGGGTCAAGATGTACATCAGAAGGACCTAGTAAATAGAAACAAATATGAAATAAAATCTTGAATCAAGAGGAAGGACATCTGAGCTGGGTTTTGAAGAATACATAGGAGTTTATCACATGCACATGATGAGGAAAGCATGTACCTGCAGAAATGTAGAAAGGCATGCAGGGTTGATGTATTTGGAAAATAAATAGCTGGTAGATCTGATTGGAGTCCAGGAGGTGGGATATGTATATGAGCTCAGAATTCATCTGAGATCATCTGAGTAAGACCAAAGGATGAAGAAATGCTAAGATAGGGTTTGGGTATTAATCTGGGTGCAATTTGCAACCTTTGAAGAGATTTAGTTCTGGGGAAAACAAGATCAAATTTGGAATTTGTAAAGCTGGCACTTGCTGCTATTGGAGGATAGATTAGAGCGTGCCAGGCCTGAGGTAGGGAAGTCCTTTGGTGGGGGTGTCTGCTGAACATACTGAGGGCCATGACTATATGGACTTAGGACAGTGTTTGAGAAGCTGCAAAATTCAAGATCTGGGGTCAAAGAAGCTTTCACAGTTTCATCGGCTTGTACACTTCCAGGGGAGGGGGACTCACTACCTTATGGGACAACCAACCCCTCCTCATCTTCCTTACAGCTCTGAGTTTTCCAAAGAACATTCTGAAAGCAGTGGCCCCTCCACCATTCTTATCTATGGGTTTCTGGAAGGAAGTGATAGAATATCTGACTGAAGGAGGCTAAGAAGACTGGCTAGGGAGAGCTCCCTCCTGCAAGAACACAGTGAAGACGGGGGCAGCTCCAGTGGACCCCAGCTCAAGTTGGGGAAAGGGAATCGAAGATGTTATTATGCCTTATGCATGGAGAGGTGGAGAGAAAGAGCAAAGGCCAGATTCCCTCTGCCTTGGAATCCTCTTTGGAATGCCACTGAATTTCTACATCCTTCAGAACAAAACATACAACTAAGAAACATCCAGGTGGGAAAGGACCTCAGACCATCTAGGCCAGGGGTCAGTAAACTTTTTTGTAAAGGGCCAGATAATAAATATTCTAGGCTATGCTGGCCGTGAAGTCTTGGCTGCAACCACTCAGCTGAGTGAAAGCAGGTATAGACAGCATTAAATGAATGAGGTGGCTGTGTTCTTATGACACTGTATTTACCAAAACATGGGGCAGCCCTATGGCTGTTGTTTGCTTACCACTGAACTACACCAGTTTACTCAGTGGAGAAACTGAGGCTTCACTTTGAGAAACAACACAAAATTCCTTAACATTGAACAGTTGCTTGACAGTGCATGATCAATAAATATGTATTAAGGTGAATCAAAACAATATATGGTCACTTTCTTTTGTATAACAGAAATTAGTGGTGATGAATATATTATTGGAACTTGTAATCCTGATCTACAGGAACAAAGTTTGAATTGTTTAACTTTCAATGTTAAGTAGCAGTGGGCTTGAGCCCAGATGAAGAAAGAAAATGTCCATATATCTCCATTTCTTCCTCCAGTACCTTTGATCCACATGGCTTGGCTTGGTGGGGAGTTAGGGATTTAGCTGGGATGCAAGAGGCGAGAGGACAGGCAGTACTAAGGCTGCAATTTAGTGATGAGAGAGCAATAGGGTAAAGTCAGTTTAGTTTTGTTTTATCCATTCCAAACTAGGATACCCACAGTTGCAATGGGGCACTTTAAAATAAGATGACCCATAGTCCGAAACGAGAAGCACCTAGTCTGATGCAGGAGGCTTTGTATCCAAAGAGAGTCTCGTTTCCCCTACTTTCCAGCCATGTCAACTTGAACAAGGGGTTCAACTCTCTGAGCCTCAGTTTCCTCATTGTAAAATGGGGATAATAGTGCTTTCCTCCTAGCGATGTTTTAGAATTCAATGGAATTATTAATGTAAGGCACCTCATATTAAGCTGGATACATAGTGAGGGGTTCTTTTGTTTTTTTGCACTATGAAAGTGACACATTCACAGTGATGGCCACAACCCACCAATGTCTGGAGGCCGTGGAGTTTATTTGTTATATCAGACCCCTCTTCCTATTATGATGAATTTATAAGGGATCACATGTGCAAAATGCTGAGCAAAGTATCTGGCACATAGTAAGTACTCACCCAATATTTTAAAATCTTGGGAATGAAAGGCACAAAACTCCATGGTTGTGAATCTGCTAGATAGCAGCAAGACAGATCAGTTTCCCTCAGTATAGCAAAGGGTAGCTTATCTACTGCTGCTCTGCACTTCCCAGTCTAAGAGCAGAAATCAATAGTCTGTTACTGTAACCTTTCTGAGGCCTTGGTGGGGCCATAATATGCCACTTCTGGAAGATTCTGGGACTTGCTGTCTCTGCTATCCTCCCTTCCCCTTCCCTTCCCTTCCCTTCCCTTCCCTTCCCTTCCCTTCCCTTCCCTTCCCTTCCCTTCCCTTCCTTCTATGCAACAGATCTTGCTCTGTACTACTGGCCTTCAGGGTTCCAGGTACAGCTTGCATTATGAAAGACATCCTTTGAGTTTCCTTCCCTCCAGAGCATCAGTGTCAGAGTGAGTACTGCAGCCCTTCCCAGGACCAGGATACTGGTCTTTGCCCTATCAGCTCTGGCTTCCCCAGTCTCTCTGAGCTGGAGGCTTCCAAAGGCTCAGCAGATCCCATTGTGCCACCTGCAGGAGCACTTTGGAGGATTTCCCTAGCAATCCACCTGCCTTAGGCCTGCTAGTCTCTAGCATGTCCCAGGTGAACCTCTCGCCCCTTGGTTCCTTCTCCTATGAAATCCATCCCTAATTTTCCCAACAGGTTGACTTCGTTTCTATGCCTGGACTCTATCCCTGACTAGAACAGCTCTTCCCCATCAGGTACAGGGCACAACTGCTGATCTTGCTTCTCAATCAATTGATATGAAGCTTTGGAACCTGCAACCACAGTAGGGCTGATGGCCCAACCTTAGGTGCCATTATTGCTTGGGTCCTCTTGACAGTGTCATATGCCCAAACTCTTCAAGGGACTCTTGTCACTGTTTTCCACATGGCAAGGCTGCAACCCTGGCCTGGACCCTGTTCCTTTCTCTGTGGATTTCTTTCTGAGTTCCCAAGATCAGTGGGTTCCTTAGAGACCTCTCTCTCCTATTGGGGGCCAGGCTTCCAGACTGGGGTGTGGGCTGGGGGTTACCAGGTCTAGTAGGAAGCTGGAGGCCTGAGAAAGAGCAGATGGGAGGAGAAATCAGGAACTCCTGGTCCAACCTAGACATATAAATCTCCTGGCTGCTGTGAAGCCTTTTAAATGTTTTGACAACCCCCAATCCATCAGAGCCTTTAATTGGGTTTTGACTGAGTTGTTCTATATGTAAATACCAGTTACTGGTGAAGTTGTTTATAGCCAAACTGTCTGTTTATGCAAATTGTGTTCCAAGATCACAGCATTTTCATTGCAGGATGAAAACATTCCTTTTATTTAATGCCAAAACCACTTCCTCCTTGGGCTGGAGTTTATTTTCCTCTTTGGCTTTTAAATACAGCACAGAAATTTGGTGAGCAGAAGAGAGGTGGCTCCCATCCAACTGAAGCCACAGGACCCCCAGAGAAGGAGAGGGTTACCTGGATCCATGGAGTGTGCTCTCAGAAGTCCCAGCTCAGTGTCCCCCCAGAATAGACAAATAGCTCATTGCCCCTCAAAGCCACCAGGCCAGGATTTGGGCAATTGTTACAAAGACTGGTTTGGAATTTGCCTTCTTGAAACTGACTCTCTTCTCCCACCCAGTCTCCCAGGATTATGTGACTCTCATGTCTTACCTGTATGACTGTATTGCTCATTCTCCCCACAGTAATCTCCTCAAAGCCCATAGGGGACTTTTGGAAAAGCAGATCTGTCCTAGTCTCTCCTGTCTCCCTTCCTGTTGCCCTCAAGATAAATCCCACCTGTACCACCATCTCTTGCATGGCTCTCTGAGCCCCATGATCAGGATCCATATTTCACACTGGGTCAGGTTACCCTTGAACCCTACACCCCAGCTTCACTGAGTCATAGCTATATCCCTGGTCTACCAAATGGTGCTGAGAAAATGAAATGTCTCACTGGCACCTCAACACACTCACGCATCTCAGCATTTCCCAAGTGCACTAGGTTCAGTCTTGGTGACACAGCAGTGACCAGCATGGACAAAGGCACTGCCCTCATGGAATATCTTCCAGTGGAGCTCACATACAAACTCCTGGCCTTCAGTCTCAGCTGGGGGATGCCTCCTTCTGTAGGTCCACTCTAGGCAGAGTTCTAGCCTTTCTTCTTACCAAGCTCACTGCCACCATTTCCTCCTCTGGTTTACAGATAAAATTATAGTCAGCAGGAAGATTCCCTTTTCTTCCTCCCCCCCTCTCAAACCTGGAACTCACGCCTTCTTCCTCCCCACTCTTCATTTCAGAGGAAAAGACTATAAGAAAGGAGAACTCCCCTGTATCTGGAGCAGGTCCTCTACCCATTCAGGAGTTCTGCCCTGGTGCCTATCATTTCTGCTGCACTTTTATCCTTGGTCTGTCTGCTGTCTGCCATCATCATTTCCAAGTTTGGAATAACAGTTTTGTAACAACACTCTGTCAATGCCTGCACAGAGGTCCTCAAGCACCAACAGCAGGAGATTTTAAAAGCAGATGCCTGGGCCATGCACAGAGCAATTAATGTTGTCTGTGGTGGGGTGAGCCCAGGAATCAATACGTTTTGAAACTTCTCCCAGGTGATTTTATAATCAGCTTGGGTTGAAAATAACTACTATTGTCTTATTGCTTCCCTTCCTGCCACAGAAAATCTACCCAAAATTGGTTCAAGATACTGTCTCCATTTCCCATCTCCTGACTGAATCCTCAATCCATTGACATCTAGCTTCATTCCATCAGTTCACCGAAATTGCTTTGAAAATGTCACATCACCCTCTACATCTAAATCCAGCTGACACTGCTCATTCACTGGCATAAGTCCTGGAATGTGCGATGGCATTGACCACCTGTCCTTCCTGCAATGGCCTCTTTGTGTCCTGGGATCCCAGCCTGAGCTGCTTCTCCTGTACTTGTTTCCCTCAGGCTCTTCTCTGGGCTTCCCTCCCTTCAGCCACTCTGGGATATTGGTGTTTCTAGCATTTTATTCTCTCTTCCCCCTGGGTGAGTTAATCTATTAATTCTATCTGTACATCCCTTTCTAGCCCAGTCTTTTTTGAGCCCCAGATCCTTCCCTCTCATTACTTGTTGAACATTTCACATGCCTTCCCTCTAAACCAGATGTCCCTGATTTACTCCACATCTCCTTATATGACACCATCAGGGCCCCAAAACCTGAAACCCAAGCATCCTCATAGTCTCCTTTTCTCTGCTTCATGTGCAGTTCATCACTGGGTCCTGAAAATTCTGAATACTTATAGAGTCTCTCTGCTCCTTGCCAACCCCCACCAACTCTGCCTGAGTTCATGAGTTTTTTCTTTTAGTCCCACCTCCAGTCTCACCTCCATTAAGCCATTCTCCACATGATCATCACATTGATCTCTTTATAAAGTCTGACCATCACTCTCCACATTAATCTCACTTTTCATATATTCTGTAGTGTAAGCTCCTTGAGATGTGTGGTTTGTAAAATAGGGTAATGGTATGACTCACAGCAAATGCCAATAAACAAAGGTGCAGGGCAAGTGCCCCTGTAATGTAGGCAAAGACAAGATTCTCTGCACCCAGTGAATAACCAGAGCAGGAGGCAGCTTTGCTGACCTTCGGGTCCTGTGAATTGACCTTCAGTTTCTATGAAAATACCTCACTGCTCCAACACATGCTTGAGAAAATTCCTTTTGCAGTTTTGCTTTGTTTTTATTCCCTCCAAATTGAAATGGAGGTAGATGCTGTTTACATGCATGTTGCCCATCAGGTGCCAGCAATGGATAATAATCCCGATACATCTTGGGCGCTTCCCTCAAGAATGACTGAATCTGAAGTTGACTTCCAGCTCTCACTCCCAGCCTCTTTCCAAGCAGGTCTAGGCTTAATGATCACTCAAAGTCTGTCCTGAAGCCTGGCTCCTGCCTCTCCCTCTCTTTCCAGCCTCATGTTCTGCTACCCCCTACCTCACACCACACACTCTAGTCACATTAAAGGAACTGCAGGTACATAAATGTTTCATAATCTCTTTAGTCTCTGTGCATTTGCCCATGTAGCTCTTTCTGCTGGGAGCCTTAGTGTTTGCTACTCATTTGCAAGACTCAGTGTATATCCGAATTAATGACATTAGCTTCAATATGACAGATGATGTTCAGTTGCTGAAAGAGTTGTCTATTAGCAAAATGAATGTGGTATTAATAGTTTCAGGAAAAGATCCTTTGAGTGTATTATATCCATTTTATGAAGGAAACTCTTCTTTTTTCATTTTTATAAAAAATTTATTTTTCACAATGAGATACCACTTCACAGTGGTGAGAATGTCCAGCATAAACAAATCAACAAACAACAAGTGTTGGAGAGGATGTGGAGAAAAGGGAGCCCTAGTGCACTGTTGGTGGGAATGCAGACTGGTGCAGCTGCTGTGGAAAACAGTATGGAATTTCCTCAGAAAACTAAAAATGGAACTGCCTTTTGACCCAGCAGTTCCACTGCTGGGATTATACCCTAAGAACCCTGAAACACCAATCCAAAAGAATCTATGGACCCTAATGTTCATACCAGCACAATTTACAATAGCCAAGTGCTGGAAGCAACCCAAATGCCAATCAGTAAATGAATAGACAGAAAAACAAACAAACTATGGCACATTTACACAATGGAATTCTATGCAGCAGAAAGAGAGAAGGAGCTCCTATTCTTTGCAACAGCATGGATGGAACTGGAGAGCATTATGCTAAGAGAAATAAGCCAGGTGGTGAAAGACAAATACCATATGATCTCACCTGTAAGTAGAATCTAATTAACAAAACAAACAAGCAAGCTAAATATAACTGGAGACATTGAAATTAAGAACAATCTGATAGTAACCAGAGGGGAGGTGGGAAGGGATAATGGGAGTGGAAGTGGGGAAGGGTTTTCAGGAACTACTATAAAGGACACGTGGACAAAACCAAAGGAGGTGGAATCAGGGGAAGGAGATGGGGGTGGCTGGGGTGGGGATGGAGTGGTGGGGGCAAAATTCAGACCACTGTACTTGAGCAACAATAAAATAATTAAAAAATTATTTTTCAACTACAGTTTACATTCAGTATTGTTTTGTACAGCATAATGGTTACACAATCATTTCCTTTACAAGATGATCTTCCTAATATTTCAAGTACCCACCTGGCACCATACACAATTATTATAATATTATTGAGTATATTTCCTATGCTGTACTTTACATCCCCATGACTATTTTGTAACTACCAATTTGTATTTCTTATCTTATTCACTTTTTTCACCTAGTTCCCCATACCCCTCCCCTCTGGCAACCATTGGTCTATTTTCTATGTCTATGAGTTTGTTTCAAATTTGTTTATTTATATTGTTCTTAAGATGCTACATATAAACGTAATCACATGGTATCTGCCTTTCTCTGTGACTTGTTTCACTTAGCATAATACCCTTTAAATCTATCCATGCTGTCACAGATATTAAGATTTCATTCTTTCTTATAGCTGAGAAATATTCCATTGTATGTAAAACTACTGCTTTTTAATCCACTCATCTACTAATGGGCACTTGGGTTACTCCCATAGCTTAGCTATTGTAAATAATGCTGCAATAAACATAAGGGTGCATACACTCTTTTAAATTAGTGTTTTGTGTTTCTTTGACTATATACTCAGAAGAGAAATTTCTGGGTCATGGTGTAGATTTTTTTTGTGTTTTTTGTTTTGTTTTTGAGGAACCTCCACACTGTTTTCCATAGTGGATACATCAATTTGCATTCTCATCAATAGTGCATGATGATCCTCTTGTTGAATTATTCCCATTATCACTATGTAATGACCTTCTTTGTCTCCTTTTTAAATTTTTCATCTTTTTTAAAATTTTATTTCAATCATTGTTCAAGTACAGTTTTCTCCCCTTTACTCCCAATCCAGCCCACCCACCCCTCCCTCCCAACTTCCCTGTCATTACCACCCTCCCCCTAGTTTTTGTCCATGTGTCTTTTAACTTTGTTCCTGTAAACCCTTCCCCCTTTCCCCTGAAACTCCCTCTTCTCTCACCTCTGGTCACTTTCTGCCTGTCCTCTATTTCAGTGTCTTTGACTATATTTTGCTTGTTTCTTTGTTTTGTTGTTTAGGTTCCTGTTAAAGGTGAGGTCATATGGTATTTATCTTTCACTGCCTGGCTTATTTTGCTTAGCATAATGCTTTCCAGTTGCATCCATGATGTTGCATAGGGTAGGAGGTCCTTCTTTCTTTCTGCTGCATAGAATTCCATTGTAAATGTACCATAGTTTTTTGATCCATTCATTTACTGATGGGCATCTAGGTTGCTTCCAGCACTTAGCTATTGTAAATTGTGCTGCTATGAACATGGGGGTGCAAAGGGTCTTTTGGATTGGTGTTTTAGGATTATTAGGATATAGTCCCAGCAGTGGAATTGCTGGGTCGAAAGACAGATCCATGTGGGTTTTCTGAGGAAGTTCCATACTGTTTTCCACAGTGGTTGTACCAGTCTGCAGTCCCACCAACAGTGCACTAGTGTCCCCTTTTCTCCACACTCTCCCCAACACTTGTTGTTTGTTGCTTTGCTTATGATGGCCATTTTGACTGGTGTGAAGTGGTACCTCATTGTGGTTTTTATCTGCATCTCTCTGATAGCTAGTGATATTGAACATCGTTTCATGTGATTTTGGATCTTCTGTATGTCCTCCTTGGAGAAGTGTGTGTTCAAGTCCTTTGCCCATTTTTTAATTGGGTTGCTTGTCTTCTTAGAGTATAATCATGTAAGTTCTTTATATATTTTGGAGATTAAGCC
>PVIA01014779.1:0-25496 GCA_004024845.1 Tonatia bakeri | reverse complement strand
TTGATTTCTGGATATTGACTTTGT
The DNA here is from genome assembly GCA_004024845.1 of Tonatia bakeri. Taxonomy (NCBI): domain Eukaryota; kingdom Metazoa; phylum Chordata; class Mammalia; order Chiroptera; family Phyllostomidae; genus Tonatia; species Tonatia bakeri. The sequence continues at coordinate 25,472 of PVIA01014779.1, read as the reverse complement.
ATCCCGCTGTTTTGCCAAATTCGTTTATTAGGTCAAGCAGTTTTTTGGTAGAGTCTATAGGATTTTCTACGTACACTATCATGTCATCAGTAAACAATGACAGTTTTTCCTCCTTTCCAATTTGGATGCCTTTTATTTCCTTTTCTTTTCTGATTGCTGTGGCTAAAACTTCCAATACTATATTGAATAAAAGTGGTGAAACTGGACAGCCTTGTCTTGTTCCTGTTCTTAGTGGAAAAGATTTTAGTTTTTGCCCATTGAGTATGATGCTGGCTGTAGGTCTGTCATATATGGCCTTTATTATGTTGACAAATGTTCCCTCTATTCCCACTTTGCTGAGTGTTTTTATCATAATGGGTGCTGTACCTTATCAAATGCTTTTTCCGCATCTATTGATATGATCATGTGGTTTTGTCTTTGCTTTTGTTTATGTGATGTGTTACATTAACTGATTTGCGAATATTGAACCATCCTTGCATGCCTGGGATGAAACCCACTTGGTCATGGTGGATGATCTTTTTAATGCATTGTTGGATGCTCTTTGCCGTTATTTTGTTAAGGATTTTAGCATCAATGATCATCAGAGATATTGGCCTGAAGTGTTCTTTCTTCGTTGTGCCTTTATCTAGTTTTGGAATTAGGATGATGTTGGCCTCACAAAAAGAGTCTGGGAGTCTTCCGTGTTTTTGGATTTTTTGGAATAGTTTGTGAAGGATAGGGGTTAGCTCTTCCTTAAATGCTTTATAGAATTCTCCTTTGAAACCGTATGGTCCAGGGGTTTGTGTGTTGGGAGTTTTTTGATTACTGCTTCAATTTCTTTTGCTGTTATTGGTTTGTTCAGGTTTTCTGCTTCTTTTTCATTGAGTTTAGGAAGATTATATTTTTCTAGAAATTTGTCCATTTCATCTAGGTTTTCAAATTTCTTGGCATACAGTTCTTCATCATAATTTCTTACAATTGCTTGTATTTCTGTGGTGTCAGTTGTAATCTCTCCTCTTTCATTTCTGATTGTGTTTATTTGGGTCTTCTCTCTCTTTTTCTTGATGAGTCTGCTTAAAGGCTTGTCAATTTTGTTTATCTTTTCAAAGAACCAGCTCCTGGATTCATTGATCCTTAGAATTGTGCTTTTAGTCTCTATGTCATTGAATTCTGCTCTGATCTTGGTTATTTCCTTCCTTCTACTTGCTCTGGGCTGTCTCTGTTGTTGTTCCTCTAGTTCTTGTAGACGTAGGGTTAGGTTGTTTGTTTGAAATGTTTCTATGTTTTTTAGGTATGCCTGTATTGCTATGAACTTCCCTCTCAATACTGCCTTTGCTGTGTCCCATAAGTTTTGGGTTGTTGTGAGTTCATTTTCATTTGTTTCCAGAAACCTTTTGATTTCTTCCCTAATTTCATCCTTGACCCATTCATTGTTTAATAGCATGCTATTTAATCTCCACAATTTTGAGTGTTTTGGGTTTTTTTCCTTGGGGTTGGTTTCTAGTTTCATTCCCTTGTGATCCGAGAAAATGCTTGGTATGATTTCAATTTTCTTGACCTTGTTGAGACTTGCTTTGTGTCCTATCATGTGGTCTATCTTTGAAAATGTTCCATGTACATTTGAAAAGAATGTGTATTTAGCTTCTTTGGTATGGAGGGCTCTGAATATATCAGTCAAGTCCATTCCATTTAGGGTATTGTTCAATGCCAGGATATCTTTCTTGATATTTTGTTTGGAAGATCTGTCCATTTCTGAGAGTGGGGTGTTGAATTCCCCCACTATAATAGTGTTGCTGTTAATATCTTTCTTGAAGTCCTCTAGGATTTTCTTTATGTATTTGGGTGCACCTATGTTGGGTGCATATATATTTACAATATTTATGTCTTCTTGATGGTTTCTTCCCTTGAGTATTATGAAGTGACCTTCTGGGTCTCTCTTTATGGCTCTTTTTTGGATGCCTATTTTATCTGAAATGAGTATTGCTACCCCGGCTTTTATTTCCTGTCCATTTGCTTGGAAAATTTGTTTCCATCCCTTCACTTTCAGCCTGTGCAGGTCTTTTATCCTGAGGTGGGTCTCTTGTAGGCAGTATATGTGTGGGTCATGTTTTCTTATCCATTCCGCTATTCTATGTCTTTTGATTGGAGCATTTAATCTATTTACCTTTAAAGTTATTATTAATAGGTACTTATTCATTCCCATTTATGTACATGTGTTCCTCTCTCTCTCTTTTCCTTCCTTTCCTTAAATCAGACCCTTTAGTATCTCTTGCAGAGCTGGTTCAGTGGAGGTATATTCTTTGAGACTTCTTTTGTCTGGGAAGCTTCTTATTTCGCCTTCTATTTTGATTGAGAGCATTGCTGGGTAAAGTAGCCTTGGTTGCAGGCCTCTGGTTGTCATTACTTGGATTATTTCTTCCCATTCCCTTCTGGCTTGAAGTGTTTCCATTGAGAAATCAGCTGTTAGCCTTATTGAGGCTCACTTGTATGTTACTTCCTTTTTCTCCCTTGCTGCCTTTAATATCCTCTCTTTGTCTTGAAATTTTGCCATTTTAAGTATGATGTGTCTTGAGATGGGCCTCTTTGCGTTCCTCTTGATTGGAACTTTTTGTGTTTCCTGGTTTTGTGTGACTTTTTGTCTCATCAAGTAAGCGAAGTTTTCCATCATTTGTTTTTTAAGTAGGTTTTCTATCCTTTGCTCATCTTCTTCTCCTTCTGGTATCCCTATTATACGGACATTATTACATTTTGTATTGTCTTGCTTTTCTCTTAATCCCTCTTTATTTTTTTCTGAGCCTCCTCTCCTTTTCTTGTTCTTTCTGGATGTTTTTCTCTACTTTGTCCTCCAATTCACTGATTCGATCTTTTGGTTAATCGATCCTGCCTTTCATTCCTTCTCCTGTGTTCTTCAGTTCAGAAATTGTATTCTTCATTTCCTCTTGGCCTTTGTTCATAGTTTCTATTCCCTTTTTCATATTGATATAGTTTGCAGTGAGATAAATGTAGCTTCCCTGTAGTTTCTGGAAGCTCATTGTGAGCTCATTGAACTTCCTTATATTCACTGTTTTGAACTCAATATCTGATAGTTGAGTCGCCTCTAATTCATTTAGCATTCCTTCTGAGGCTTCCTCCTTTCCCTTCATTTGCGGATTGTTTCTTTGTCTTCGCTTTGTTCCTGAGACTCTTCTTGTTAACCTCTGTTTCTTAAATTGATCTGTTCTGGTTCCTTGTGTTTATGGTGTGAACTTTTGTGGTAGAATACCTGTGAGATTCAGTGGTGTAGTGTCTTTCAGGTATCCTGGTGTTCACAGCTTCCCCCTACTCTTTTTTGTGATCAGTTGGAGGAGTAAGGCAAAATGGATTAAGAATGCAAACCAGTATTCTATGATATTTACAGTAGCAGCCAGTAGAGAAGAGGTGGGAGATCCTTTGGCTATGGATAGTGTTAACCGTGGTCTTCCGCCCCATTATCCATGGTTTAGAAAGTATGGAAAGAAGATAAGACTCTTAGTGGGGAAGAAAGGGTTGTTAGTTGAATCTAGAAAGCTGTGAGGCTGCAAGAGGTCAGATTCTGAGGTAAGGTAGGAATAAAGAATAGTAAATAGGAGTAGGCTGTAAAAGAATACAATAGCCCCTACAGTAATAGCGTTTAGGAAATTGTGAGGTGAGCCAAGATCTGTGAGGGGTGTTAAGTTGTATTTACAAGTGTATGGAAAAGTCTTATTTACAGTAATATTGAAGCAACAGTCTTGTGACAAATTCTATGAGATCTAGACAACAAGAATAAGGAGCATAGAATCTTGAGTGGTGTACTAATGGAACCCAAGTGAGGGACAGTGTATTATCAACACACTGTGAATGAGATAACAGGGGCAACCTATGAAATGACAGTATAACTAGCCAAGCAAAGAAGATTATACAGAAAGAAAAAAAAATACCAAAATACTATTAAAATAAAAAATGTCAGAAAAGAGAGAAAAAGATACTATCAATTGGCAGTAATTTGCAGGCAAAAAATCCATATACAAACAATCAATGAAAAAAAAAACAGAAGGTGCATTGCAGGAGAGATTGATTTTGGAGTGGAAGTAATAGCCCTAGGATGCATGGAAGAGAAATAAGGAATTGAGAAATATAAATATAATAAGAGTTAAAAAATAAAAATTTTCTTAATAAGCAAAAACAAGATAATAGCAAACAATCAAACAACAATAGCGGGATAAGGGGAATAAAAAGAAAAAAAAAGAAAGAAAGAGAAAAAAAGGAAGGAAAAAGAAAACCACGCCCACCCACACACACTCAGAGGGAAAGAAAAGAAAAGAAAACAAAAAACAACAAAAACTTGTTGGTTTCTAACTGGCCAAACCAGTTTTTCTGGTCACTCAGGCTGATGGGCAGTTAGAATGCTTTTCACCCTTCTAAGTCAGAACTCAGCTTTCCCCAGTAATGATTGCTGTCTTGCCTCAGGGTGCAAGCTCTGGAGATGGCAAGGGGTCATGCCCCTCCCCCAACTTCGTCACCTCAGGCTCTCGGTTCCACGAATCACCCACCTCTTGTCGCAGTCCAGAGTCCAGGGTGCACTCTTCGGGGGCTGCTAGGAGCGGAGCGCTTCCCCGCCACTGGAGGGCTCTACGTTTGTGGGAAGCACCTGCCTCTCCTCTGGGTTCACGGTGCACTCTCCGGGGTATGGGAGGGGACCCGCACTTTCCTTTGCCCCCTCTGTGGGCCCCAGGACCCCGCGAAGCACTGCGTCCTTTCTGGGTTCCCCATTTGAGAGTCAGGTATCCTGGCGGGGTACACGGCCGACCGAAATCACTCCAGCTCCGGAAGCCCTTCCCCTGTTCATGGCTGTGGGGTCTCAGTCATCCCCAAAACCACACACTCACTGGGTTGGGAGCGCGGGTACACAGCAAGGCCTCCCTTGGTCCGGCAGACTAGGGTGCACACTGTTCCCCGGGAAGTTCGTGGGTGCCCACAACCCCTGAGCTTCTGTTTCTCAACCCTTGTTGTCTGGGGAGGGAGCGGCGACTCCGCTCTCCTGGGTGCCCCTAGACAGGCCCAGGAGCTCGGGCCTGCTCTCTGCGCCCTTCCCAGGGCTCTTATTATGCCGAAGCAGTCCTCTTACCGTCCGTTTATTCAATGTCTGGATAACTTTTGATGTCCTATTTTCATAAATGTTGTGATATCGGTGGTCTCCTGCTGTGTTCCTCCTCAGATTGGCCAAATTCTCCCCTGTGCACCAGGGAAGGGGATCACAATTCCTCCAACAAGGCCACCATCTTCCCCAATCCCGTTTCTCCATCTCCTTTCTATTCCTCCTTCCCCTTTCCCTCTTCCTCCTCCCTCCCTAACTCTTCTCGTCCTCCTCTCTCCTTCTCTTTTTTCTTGCCCATTCTCTTCTTTCATTCTTTCATCTGTTTTATTCCCTGTCCCCTTTCCCCTTCCATTTCTCTTCTATCATCTCCTTACTCACCTCCTCACTCTCCTCTTCATGTTCCCATTTTTTCTCCTTCTCCTCACCCTTTTCTTTCTCCTCTTCCTCTTCCCTACCCTTCCCCTTTCTTCCTCCTCCTGCATGTCTTCCTCCCCTCACTTTTAAGTTTTTCCTTGTTTCCCCTTTCATCTCCTCCCCACCCCTCTTCTTCTCCACTTCTTTAGGATACTTTTTCTCCTTTTTCTGTTATCCTCTCCTTCATTTCCTCTTCCTCCTCTCCTTTCTTCTGCTCATTCCATATGTGTTCTTCTTTGTAATCAACCTTACTAATATCCTTTAATTTTAAAACATTTGTCAATATTTAATAAAGAGTCAACCTACATGTGATTAATTATGCTTGGAATTCTATGATTCCTATTTACATGCAAAAAGAAACTTGAACTTTAGATCCATAATTTTGTCATCTATTAAATTTTTCCTATCTACTTTATCTTTCCCATTTATGTTTGTCTGGTTTTCAGGAATATTAATTTATTTATATATATATATATATATATATATATATATATATATGTGCTATTAGTTCTCCATCTCTATTGTTTCCTCTTTGATCATTTTCTCACAATCCATTTCATTTTTATTCTGGAAGAATTCTTCAGTATGTCTTCCACATTAGATTTTTTCCAATGTTCATATGCTTTGTCAACAACATGAATTAATATATAAATTCTGTGGCTTTATTTCCATTTATTCTTTCTTCCTCCCACTCTGTTAGTATCTCTTTTATTTCTTAGCTACTATTTATGACACAAGTTCTTACTATAATGAATTATACCTATAGAGAAACAAATATTTTAAAAATTTGACTTCATTTCTTAAGCATATATTTTTCTAACAATCTGTTTTTAGTGTCTTTAATGAAATATAATATAGGTATATTTATACATTACTTTAAATGCTGTATCTTTTCATTATGGCTTCACATAGTTGTTTTTGATATTTAGTTTGCTTTCCCTTGATTCTGAACCCTTTCATAAACAGGTAGATAAGGTCTCCTTGAATCACCCAATAATACACCTGGCTGCAGGTATATTCATCCTCTCAGGACTTAATTTTGGAAATGTAGGTAGAAGCTATGATGTCAATTGCTATAACCAGTCCTGTGCGTAGGTAGAGAACTTTCTCATTTGAGTTTTTGTCCTAGAGACAGAGTTTCTGTTTCTCAAATTCTGATTGATCCTGCCCTTTAACAGTAAGAAAATCCATAGTGTAGTTTTTTTAAACCTTTTTTTCCTGGTATTTCTATTCTCTGTACCAGTGACAAATGCCAGTGAACTGGGATTTCTGTATACTATACCCTACAGAGCCTAGAGAAAACTAGGGGCCTTCCATTACTGCTACTTTGCACTGCTTTGTCTATGTAGATATAAAACAAAATCCCCTGAGATGATGCAGGATAAATTTGAATGTCCCATTACTGTTCCCATTAACTTGCTCCCATCTTCCAAAAATATCCGATAAGTTGATAGCATTCTTCCCTAGGTTTATGAGATGTTATCCTCTATAATTTAAAAAAATTCCTAGTCATTTCATTAGGTTCCCTGAAGAATGAATGACTGATATTTGTCTTCTATCAATGTATCTTTCTTATTAATCCAAATGATCTTCAACCTATACATTTTCAAACTAATATAAAATATCCAATAATAATTATAATTCTCCTATAAGTACTTATAGTTACTTTGCAAATAAATATGTTATACTTTATTTTGTTAATGTGCTATCTCATTGTTTGATTTATGGATGTTAAACCATCCTTGCATCCCTGGGATAAATTTCACTACATCATGGTGTATAATCTTTATAATGTATTGTCATATCCAGCTTGCTAATAATTTGTTGAGAATTTTTGCGTCTATGTTCATCAAGGACATTGGCCTATAATTTTCTTTTTATAATGTCTTTTGTTTTGTTATCAGGGAAATGCTAGCTTTGTAGAGTGAGTTTGGAATCATTCCTTCTTGATTTTTTGAATGGAACTTTTTCTTGTGCCCACATATCTACACATTTTCAGAGGAGAAAAAAAACAAACAAAATGAACTCACCAGTAGCCTAATTTATTCCAAGTTAGTTTTCCTTTCAGTCATCTTGTTATAAAGAAATAATCGGCCCTGGCTAGTGTGGCTCAGTTGGTGAGTGCTGGCCCATGAACCCAAGGGTTGCTGGTTCGATTCCCTGTCAGGGCACATGCCTGGGGGTTGCAGGCCAGGTCCTTAGTAGAGGGTGTGTGAGAGGCAACCACACACTGATGTCTCTCTTCCTCTCTTTTTCTCTCCTTCTCCCTCTAAAAATAAATAAGTAAAATCTTGTTTTTAAAGAAATAGCCACTATTCCTTGCTGTAAACTTTTGATTTTAAGTGGTGTATCATTTTTTGAAGTTTTATGATAAACTGAAATTCTAGATGACCTTGGGTTAAAGAGGACTTCTTAGGCTCAAAACCAAAAGAACAATTAATAATAAATTGATGTTAGACTTAATAACATAAAAAATTCTGTGACAAAGGCACTTAAAATGAGAAGACAAGCTACAGAATGGGAGAAAATCTTTGCAAAATACATATCAGTAATATACAAAGAACTATTTACATAGTAATGAAGAAAACAAACAACCCATTTTTAAGAAACAAGCAAAAGATATGAACAGAAACCTTACCAAACAAGATATACACATGGCAGAAAAACATGAAAAGATGCTTAGTATCATATAGCATTAAAGAACTGAAAAATAAACAAAAAGTTAGATACCACTACATACCTGTTAGAATGGCCACAATTCAAAATACTGATACCATAAAATGCGGGTGAGAATGTGGAGCAACAGGAACTGTGTTGATTACCATCGCTGATGGTAATTTGAAATGGTATAATTGCTTTAGAAGAAAGTTTGACAGTTTCTTATGAAAGTAAATGTACTCATACTGTGTGACCCAGAAGTCATGCTCCTTGGTATTTACCCCAACTAATCAAAAACACATAAACACAAAAGCATTCACATGAATCTTTATAGCAGCTTTATTTACCAAAATGTGGAAGCAACCAAGATGTCCTTCAGTAGGTGAACGGATGAATAAACTTTGATACATCCAGACAATGGAATATTATTCAGTGCCAAGAAGAAATGAACTATTAAGCCATAAAAACATGTGGAGGAACTTTATATATTGGTAAGTGAAAGTCTTTGATAGATATATTTTAAAATATATATATTTTAAAGACAGAGAAATATATATGGGTTTTATGAGACCTATGTCAATTTTAAGATATATTTGTGAATAAAAAAGAGAAATATAAACAATTTATAGATTCAATGCAATCCCTATTAAATACCAATGACATATTTCACAGATATAGAACAAACATTTCAAAAATTTATATGGAACCATGAATGACTCCAAATAGCCTCAGGAATTTTGAGAAAGAAGTACAAAGTAGGAAGGATCACATATCTGACATCAAACTATATCACAAGGCAATGGTAATCAAAACAGTCTGTTACAGGCATAACAACAGATACATAGACCAATGGAACAGAACAGAGATCCCAGAAATAAACCCAAGTCTCTATGGTCAATTAATATTTGACAAATGGGAAAGAAGCATAAAATGGAGTAAAAATAGCCTCTTCAACAAATGGTACTGGGAGATTTGGATAGCCACATGCAAAAAAAAAAAAAAAAAAGAGGCTCAACACCAGCCTATCTCATACACAAAAACAAAATCAAGGTAATAAAAGACTTAAATATAAGTTGTGACACCATGAAAGTCCCAGAGGAGAAGATAGGCAGGAAAATCTCAGATACTCCATGCAGCAATATTTTCACCAATATATCCCTTAGATCAAGGACATAAAGAAAGAATAAACAAATGGGATTATATCATAATAAAAACTTCTGCATGGTTAAAGAAAACAGTATTAAAATGAAAAGAGAACCAACTATATGGGAAAACATATTTGCCAGTGATACCTCCAACAAGAGTTTGATCTCTAAAATATATAAAGAACTCACATGACTCCACTCCAGGAAGACAAACAACCTCATTTAAAAAGTGGGCAAAGGACCTGAACAGACACTTCTCGAAGGAGGACGTCCATACAGAAGGCCCAGAGACAATGAAAGGATGCTCACCACCACTAGCCATCAGAGAGATGTAAATTAAAACCACAATGAGACAGCACTTAATACCCATCAGAATGGCCATCATAATAAACAAATCAACAAACAACAAGTGTTGGAGAGGATGTGGAGAAAGGGGAACTTTAGTGCACTGTTGATGGGATTGCAGACTGGTGTGACCACTGTGAAAAACAGTATGGAATTTCCTCAGAAAACTAAAAATGGATCTGCCTTTTGACCCAGAAATTCTCTCCTGCTGGGATTATACCCTAAGAATCCTAAAATACCAAATCAAGAGAACCTGTGCTCCCCAATGTTCATAGCAGCACAATTTACAATAGCGAAGCTCTGGAAGCAGCCTAAGTGCCCATCAGTAAATGCGTAGATCAAAAAACTGTGGTTACATTTGCATGATGGAATACTACACAGCAGAAAGAAAGAAGGAGCCCTACCCTTTGCAACAGCATGGATGGATCTGGAAAGCATTATGCTAAGTGAAATAAGCAGGCAGTGAAAGACAAATACCATATGATCTCACCTATAAGTGGAACCTAATCAACAAAACAAAGCAAGAAAAATATGAACAGAGACATGGAAATAAAGAACAAACTGATAGTAACCAGAAGGAATGGGGGAAGGAGATAATGGGGGAAAGAAGCGAAAGGGTCCTCAAGGATTATATATAAAGGACCCATGGACAAAGCCAAAGGGGCATAGGATTTAGGGTGGGAGGTGGGTGTGGTGGGGGAAAGTGATGGTGTGAAAATGGAGACAACTATATTCAAATAAAAACTAAAAAATGATTAATAAAATGAAAATCTAATATATGAATAAAGACATTGAACAATAATCATAACCAAATGAATATGATCTGAATTCACCTTATCAACTTTTGGGGGTAGCATAATGTTTAAAATGTTTAAATTTTATTGTTCTTGATTGTGCTAGCTCTCTTCACTGGCCCCTGCTGGCTTCACATTCTCACATGCCCACTTTCCACCATCAAGTCATTCAAGTTTGTAACCTCAGAATTAGAAGACCTTAGTGATTGTGAATTAGCAAATTCTGTAGACCCTTGTTATTCAAAGTGTGGCACACACAGCCTCATTGCTGGAGTAAATTGGAGCCTTGCCTTAGATCTCCTGAATCAGAATCCACATCTAACTAGGTCTCCAAATGATGTATATTCACACTGAAGTCTGTAAAGCTCTGCTTCTGATTAGAAAAAAGAAAAATGATCTTTAAAATCTCAATAGTCTGGAGCAATTGGTTGCATCTAACAAATGCATTTTAACAGAGTCACGTATCAGTTTTTGCCTTTGGGGCACTACAAATTGGAAAAGGAAGGCATTGCATAGTAATGGTACTCATAACAAAGAATATGGCGCTTCCTTCACATGACATGATGGAGTAATAGGTCTGATCATATCAGATCCTCTATCATTAGCAAGCATAAGACTGAGAAAAAATATGCTGTCTACAAGCATTTTAAACATAAAGGTGCATGTGTGTTGAGAGGAAAGAGAAGAGATATGCTGTGAAAACAAGTAAGCAGAAGAAAGCTGGTGAAGCTCCCTTAATATCAGACAAAGTAGACTTTATAACATGAGCAGTGATTTTCAACATTTTTCATCTCATGGCACATGTAAACTAATTACTAAAATTCTGCAGCACACTAAAAATGTATTTTTTGCTGATTTTACAAGAAGTAGGTATAATTTTGATTCATTCACAGCAGATGGCTACTATTGTGTGGGCTGTTGTCATCTTTTAATTTGACAATCTAAAAGAAAAGTGTGTAGTGCCCCTGACTAAATAGGTATTGCATGCTTTAAAAATTCTTGCAGCACACCAGTTGAAAATCACTGCCATTGGAATTACAATGATAAAAGACTCAATTTCACTGGAAAGACAACAGTTCTAAATATGAAATATCAAAGTTTATGAGGTAAAAACTGACAAATTTCATGGGAAACATAGAAAAATCTAAAATAGTATTTCCACTTTATTCTCTTAAAAATTGACATAAACTAAAGAACAGTAGGCTATAGAAAATTTAAATGACACTATCAGCTAACTTGACATAATTGACATTTCTAGACTAGAACACTATATCCAACAATTACAAAGTACACATTTTTTTCAACTACTTGTTGAACATCCAACAAGACAGATCATTCATTCATTGGCCACAGAGTTAAATCTTATGAAATTTCAAAAGAGTCAAATGTTAAAGAACATGTTATACCACTATAATTAAGTTTTTTTTTAAATTTTATTTTAATCATTGTTCAAGTACAGTTTTCTCCCCTTTACTTCCAATCCAGCCCTCCCATCCCTCCCTCCCAACTTCCCTCCCATTACCACCCTCCCCCTAGTTTTTGTCCATGTGTCTTTTAACTTTGTTCCTGTAAACCCTTTCCCTTTTTCCCCTGAAACTCCCTCTTGTTTCTCCTCTGGTCACTTTCTGCCTGTCCTCTATTTCAGTGTCTTTGACTGTATTTTGCTTGTTTCTTTGTTTTGTTGTTTAGGCTCCTATTAAAGTTAAATTAGAAATCACTAATCTAGAAAATCCCCAGTAAAATTTTAAAAACACAATTCCAAACTTGTATGTTAAAGAAAAAATTCTCAGTTTAAATTACCCTTTTCTACTTTTCTCTTTCATAGACTCCAGTACTTTTCTTTCTTAGCAATTATCACTTTGAGTAACTATGTATTTATGTGTTTACTTTTTGTTTAATATGAATCCATCCTTCCAGATAATAAACTCCATGGATCTGGGGACTGTTTTTCCCCATTTTATAACCAATGCTCAACACAACACGGTACCTGACACAGCTCAGCTACCATAACAAAATCCTATAGACTGGGTGTGTTAAACAATAGGAATGATTTGTCATGGTTCTGGAGGTTGGGAAGTCTAAGGTCTATGTGCTTGCAGGTATGGTTCCTGGTGAGAAACCTCTTTCTGGTTTGCAGATGGCCCCCTTCTACCTGCTGGTAAAGAGAGAAAGTGCTCTGGTGTTTCTTCTGATAAGGTCACTAATCCTATCACGGGGTCCTCACTTTCATGACCTCATCTAAACCTAATTACCCCCCAAAAGCTCTACCTCTAAACAAAAACTATCACATGAGGGTAAAGACTATAAACTTGTGAATTTAGGGGGTAACACAAACATTAAGTCCATAGCACACAGTGTGTATACCTAATTCATAGGTTAAGTGAATGAATTAATTATTGATGATAGATCTGTTCTTTTTGGTCTGTACATAAATAACTAGGTTCTCTTGGCATCAGATGTGTCTGAAGTTGAGTAAACGCCCTTTGGAAGTGACTGATTGCTTATTCCTAGAGGTGTGGCTACAACAGCTAGGAATCATGACTGTCTCTGTTGTACTCTAAATTCATGTGCTATATGTTCCCTGTTTTTTGGGTCATACTCCATTTATATCTCTGTATGCAAGGAAGGAGGTAGCTTTTTTTATTTTTATCTTGGGGGCAGATATTATGTTTGCTAATGTATTGGTCTACTTGGCAAGGAGTTGACAGGACACCTTTCTCTAAATATTGAATTGGAGGTTTTTGGCATTTTTTTTTCCTTTTTATTTTTCTATTGCTCCTGTCTTCATGTATCCATTAGAATTTTATGAAATGCAGTTTGCAGTCTAGGTACTGTTTCACATTTGAACCATGAGATACATAAACTGAAAAACTCCAGGTTCTATAGCTGTGATAAGTCAGAAATCTGTATGCACAAACTAGCTGTAGACTTTGTATTTATGTTCAGGTTTATGAATGTATAATATGTTAACAGGAATTATATCATTCAGGAAATCTGGGTTCATAAGGGACAAAAACATTCTGTACAACTCCTGTGATGGGGGCATGCCCCCTCTCCTGTCATATCCAGAACTGCAACATCCTGCTACAAAAGGAACATCAAAGGCAGAAATCTAGCCCTCTAGAACAGAATGCTGGGTTCCAAAGGAAGTGCAGAGACAGGCCTTTCAAATACTTACTCTGTAGATTGTATTTAAGAAGAAGACCTTCCTCTATGGCTAACCTCAAGTGGCATACCCAAAATGCTGAGAGACTTCAAATTGGTATCACTCCTGTTTTATTTATTTATTTATTATTATTATTTTTTAAATCCTCACCCGAGAATATATTTATTGATTTTAGGGAGAGGAGAATAGGGAGGGGTAGGGGGAGAGAGGTGGGAGAGAGAGAGAGAGGCGGGTGGGAGAGAGAGAGAGAAACAGAAAGAGAAAGAAAGATTGGTTGTCTCCTGTATGAGCACCTACAAGGATAGAATTCACAAGCTTCTAGTGTACAGAATGACATTCCAGCCAAGCTTACCTGGCCAGGGCCTCTTTTATTTATTTTTTAAATAATTGACTTTTTTCAGCCCTGGCTGGTGTAGCTTAGCGGATTAAGCACGGGCCTGTGAACCTAAGTGTCACTGGTCCGATTCCCAGCCGGGACACATGCCTGGGCTGCAGGCCAGGTCCTCAGTTGGGGGTGTGCAAGGGGCAACCACACATTGATGTTCCTCTCCCTGTCTTTCTCCTTCCCTTCCCCTTTCTTTGAAAAAATAAAAATAAAAAATAAATAAATAAATAAATAAATAAAATTGACTTTTTTCGTGAAAAGTTTTAGGTTTACAGGAAAATTGAGTGGAAAGTATAGCATTCCCATATATTTTCTCCCCTCATTTCCCCTTGCTCTTATCATTTTGCATTAGTGTGGTACATTTGATGAGCCAACAGAATGCCATAAATTATTATTAACAAAAGGTCATAGTGTATGTAGGCCTCACTTATTGTGTTGCATATTCAAGAGATTTTGATAAATGTATAATGACATGCATCCACCATTAGAGGAGCTTACTCAGTAGTCTCACGGTGCTGAAATCCCCTGTGCTCCACCTATTCATCCTATTTTCTCTACCCTGAAATAATTTTTTAACTAAGCAGAAACTGGGGTCATTCTGAATAATTACCTCCATATTCTTTAGAACTACTCTGTCAATAGATTATATCCATTTTACCTCCTAAATCTTCCAAATATGTGTCATTTTTCTGCCACTGCCAGGTCCTGATGACCACTTAGATTATTAAATAGCCTGCTGACCCTTTTATCTCCTCTTTTTCCTTCAAACCTTTCCCTATATTGCCATAGGAAACATCTTTTTGAAGATAAATGCTTATCAAACAGTTCTTCGCTTATAAATATCCAGTGGTTCCCCACTGGATATCTCAATATACATCCTGTACTTAGCTAGTTTAAGAATTGAATTTTTCAAGATGTGGGGTTTTTTCCTTTGATTTTTATCATTAGGAATTTTTTTCCCTTATTATTTTCTATGGCAGATTCTGTATAAAACTTCTTAAATTGAATTTTAACTGTTCATTCATTTTCCCCCTTATATTTCTATCATCAGACTTATTACATTGAATTTTTGACATTTATTTATAAAATCTCTTTTTCATTTGACCTTGAGCTCTTTGGGGATAGGAATGGTGTCATATTCATATTAGAATTCTTCACAGTAAGCAAAGGGCTTGGCACTTATGTAGGACTTAGTAGCAGTTGAGTAAGTGTAAGTTCCCTTGTCCAAAGGAAATTGACAGACTCAGGTAACCTAGAGTGAGTAGGGAAGTAAGTAGTTAAAAAGTGAGTATTGAAAGGTGGAGGAAGAAATGGACGGACATAGAGAGCAAAGAGCATAAATGAGGTACTGGTGAAACTAGGGAAAAGAATATCTACTGCTGAGAACGAACTGCCTCACTGGACTCGTACAGTCTGGTGCGGAACATTTAGGTGCCAGGGAGACTATCTCAAGAAATACCAAGAAAGATACAGTGACAACGTGAAAGTGAGACCACCCAGTGTATAAAGGGTCCCAAACCCAAGAATCCTCTGAAGTGGAAACAAGGTAGTTTAGATGAATTGGCTGTTGTTCTTGGTGTTCAGTGACTGTAGAATCATCTATTTTCTGGCCAATACAGGTGTTCTTGATCTTCAGGGACTACCTTCTACCATGCCCAGGTCAAGCATCTTGAAAACAACAAAAATATTTATCTCAAATTTGGGACTATGTGGAGCTGTTATCATTGTAATTATTTGAGAAGGAAAATAATTAATTGGTAATGCATTATCCCCCATTTGTGGGTGTTATGTTTCAAGACTGAAATGGCAGATAGTACCAACCCCTATATATACCATTTTTTTCTAAATATACATAGCTCTAATAAAGTTTTATTTATAAATTAAGTACAGTAAGAGAGAAACAATAACTAATAATAAACTGTAATAAAGGCTTTGTGAATGTGCTCTCTGTCGTTCTCTCCAAGTATCATACCGTGATGCTGCAAGCTAATAAAATGCCTGCGTGATGCGAGGAAGCCAGGTGAATAATGTAAACATTACGATACAGCATTAAGCTACTGTTGAACTTCTGACAATACATGAGAAGGAGCATTATCTGCTTTAAGTGATTCTGGGACATCAAGCCATCCATGATGGTGTCAATGGCTGGATGTCAGGAGCAGGCAGTGTTGATGGTTGGAAAATTTTGATATTTTCTGACTGCAGCTGACCATGGGTAACTGAAATTGCAGGTAGGAAAAAAGTTTGGGAGAAAGAGAAGCTGTTTCATTTAAATGTATTATAATAGACATGAAATATAAGGAAAAGCTAAGTATAACTTGGAAGCTCAGACTACATGAAAGAAAAGTTCTAAAATTTTAGGAGGAAAGGTCTTTAAATAATGAAATGGTAATGATCTAACTCAGAAATGATCCCAGTGGGTGGGGGACAGGAGGTGACTGCCCAGGGTCTCTCCTGTGGTGTCAGACAAGTACAGGAGTTGGGAGGCAGTGCACAGGGTAATAACAAAAAACAAGGATATCACTTGAAGACATGTCAGATAGGGCCAAGTTACATAAATTAGCTTCAATTGAGGAAAAATGGTAAGAAAACAAATGTAAACTTTTGGCAGAATTGACTTTTAAATTCAAGTTTTGATTTTTAAACGTCACAAGGAAAGTGAATGTAAGTGCTTTAGGAATACTGTGTGGTATTAACAGATGATAAAGTAAAGCAGAGTCTTGCTGCAATGTAAAAATTATTGGGTTAGAACCTTGTGCTAACAAAGTGGCTTGTTATTTGTGTGATTCTAAGTGGTCACTTCATGGATCAAAGCCTTAATCTTTTCACTTCCAAAATAAATACATAGGATTCAATTCAACACCAGTTCAGCAGAGTGTTATGTTCCTTAACTAAATTAAGCTTTGTAAGATCCAGCATGATATGGGCACTGAGTTGTTCCTTGATAAGTAAATAAATCTATCTTTCCCTTGACACCTTTTTAAAATCTGCTCTCAGATTCAACTGAATAACTATCTATCACAAGACACTGGAAATTTGCTGAATTATATGCAAGTGCACTGATAATAATATTTGAAAAAGGGAATGTTGTCAGAATATCAAAGGTGGTAAAAATCTAAATTGTTGAAAAACAGTTGAATTATTCAGTTTTTGATTTGATATCTAGTGAATTTGATGTTCAGCCACAAAAAAATTATAAATGATTTATTTGAAAGGAAATTAGTGAATACTTAGAAAGGACAAAGTGATCCCTAGGTACCAACGTCCCAAGAGCAAGTCATGTTGGCTTAGGCTAACATCTTTTAATTTGTTTTTGATAGGTTTATTAGACTAGCAAATTAGAATAATTCTATAGAAATAGTATATCTTGGTTTCAGCAGTATATTTGATGGTCTTGTATAGTAATCTTGTAGATAGTATGGAAAACATGGTTTATAGTTAAAATATATTTGTAATTGGTTAAAACTGTTTCAGAGCATTAATAAAATAATATTTGATTTAATTCAACAGACAGTTGAAACCATTGAGTTCAACAACATCAAAGACTTACATTAAGATAGCAAAGACATGGTAATCAATTTCACAGATGATGCAAAATTTAAAAGACATGATATGTTTTATGTAAAAGTTATTATAAAAGTACTTGCTGATTGAAGACACTTAAATATAAAACAAATTACAAAAATACAAGAATGAGTATTTCAATATAAGATTATCTTATTGCAGATTTAATTCCTGAGACATTCAAACAGGTATGGCTTATTAAAATCTTCCTCTCTAAGATAATTTTGATAAAGTTGTGTGTGCCAGTAATCTTTTCTTGAAAATCTGAAAGTCATTTTATACAGTTTTTCCATGTTTAGTCTCTTACCATCAATTTAACTCCTATTATTTGCAGAATGCTTTCAGTAGATATCTCAACAACAAAATATAGATATTTTTTCTTTTCTAAAGTCCTTTGTTTATACAGATACATTTTGTTTCTGTTCTTTCTTTTCTTTTCTTTTTTAAATCATTTTTTATACAGATACATTTTGTTTCTGTTCTTTCTTTTCTTTTATTTTTTAAATCATTTTTTTGTTATTCTATTATGGTTGTACCAATTTTTTCTCCTTTGCCCTCTTCCACCCAGTCCATCTTCTCCCTCCACTCCCCTCTCCCACGGTAAATTCCCACACTGTTGTCCATGTCTGTGGGTCATTCATACATATTCTTTGTCTAGTCCCTTCCCCTTCTTTCCACCATTATACCCCTTCCATTTCCCCTTCGCCTGTGATCACTTTCATTCTGTCCCATGTTTCCATGCCTGTGGTTCTATTTTGTTCATTAGTTTATTTTGTTCATTGGATTCCTCTTATAGGTGAGATCATATGGTATTTGTCTTTCATCTACTGACTTGTTTCACTTAGCATAATATTCTCCAGTTCCATCCATGCTGTCACAAAAGGTAGGAGTTCCTTCTTTCTTTCTGCTGTGCAATATTCCATTGTGGCTTTTATATTGAAGTATACTGGTTGGATCCAAGTTTATGCTCTCTAGCATGCAGATCCTACAGGAGATGAATGACCAGCTTTATTTTTCTTCCTTTAGATCTGCCTACCTTCTCTCTCTTTGTTTGAGCTTGAATTCTTGTAGGATATCTTTGACAGATTTTTTTAGTATGTGTACAAGTAGTACATGTTACATTTTGTTATATTTCCTCCCTTTTAGTTCTCATGTTCCTGTATTTCATTGTTTTGTTGTATTTGAGGATGTTTTTCTTCAATTATAGCTTTTGTTATTTCTTCCAAAGTTATTTACACAAATCTTAGCAACCCCTGCATTCCAAGGATGGTGCTCTTGTCTCTGCAGCTATCATCTTTTTATTTTCTTTGCTCTTTTATATAGATTCAGAGGAAACTTTTAAAGTGTATCCTTCATATAATTTATTCTGTGTTCTTAATTGTCAGTGTGGCTTTCATTTGAGTGATTACAATTCCCCCCTGCAATTCATTTTATAAACCATTTCCTTTTACATCTTAATCTTGTTGCTGTTTTCTTCTTAGACTTGCTGTACTAGTTCCAAAAATGTTTGTACAGAAATGGCATATTTGCTATTTTATCAAGTTGTAATTTTTGAGTGATTGTGTGATATTTTATCATTTTTTATGGTTATTTTATTAAGAAGTTGGGTGACTAGTGTGTACTAGACAGAAACTACTTTAAACTTGAAAGTCTGGGATGGCTAATCTGTTGACTGATTCAATTAAGACTCTAGGTGATATCAACAAGATGGAACAAAGTGCTGAAACCAGCAAGATGGATAAATATAATCTGACAGGCTGCCTAAAATAATCAGCCACTTAAGTACGGGACAGGATAGGGTATGCCTGAATTGGTATATTTTCAGGCTTATACATTCAGCTCACTGCTCACCCTATTCTCCTGCCCTTCCCAGGCAATCTGTCCATTCTGAAAACTTCAGTTACCACCAAATGCTGAAGATGTGACATCTGTGGCCCTGGTCCAAGGCAGGCACCTACACTCAACCTGTTTAACACTGAACTCATTAGCTTGACCCCAAACTGTTCACCAACATTATTTATTAGTTGAAGAGCATCCCCAGTCACCTGGTCACTCACTCATGCTTAGCCCAACCTGCTCCTATTTCCCACAGGAAATCATTTGCCACCTATACATTCAGTCTGCCTCGTAATTATTTCTCAAAATGTTTCCCTCAGAGCAGGTGCTCAAACACCTAGATGACTTCCTCCCTGTCTTGGATGTGTTTAAATTTTTTTCCTTCTTTCTTTTCATTCAGTTCCTGCTGAATATCTTTTTAAAAGACAAATTTGATCATGTTATTTCCCAACATCACCCTTCTCCAAGGAAAAGTTTGTTAATGATTCTCTGCTAGAAGTGTAAGCTGTTTTGGAAATCATTGAAGGTAGTAGTAACATTACCACCCTTGCCTGCCTTTGCAACCTCGCCTTTCTCTGTTCCCTCTCAGGCTTTGATATTTTAATCACAACAAGTTGCCTCATTTCTGTGTTTTTGCATTTTTTTCCATCCTGGAATACTTTACCCATCTAATCTTCCTGGAAACCTCATGATTTTCCAACTGACAACCTACTTGAATGTTCCATATTCTGTTAATCCTTCTGAGATCTACCAGATACTATGGACAGTCCCATTTTTTTCTGTGCTTTTGCAGAACTTTTCACACAGTAGTATTAATGGCCAACTCCTTATATTGAAAATGTGTCATGAATAGATACTATATTCCCTACAATTTTAAGTACATTCTGTGGCCCAATCATTTTCAGGTTAGTTGCCCCCATTCCCCATCATACATTAGGTCCTTCAATTCTTACTGTTCCAGATCTAGTTAAAATCTGCTCTCCTTGAGTTGTTCTTGAACTTCTCCAGTTTAGTTTGTGTTCCCTTCTTTAAAATTTCTGATCATAGACTGTCTGTTTCTAGTATGTTGTATTTTATTCTCATTGCCTTATGAGTCTTAAAATAGTATTTGTATTTTCAAAAAATATTTCTTATTCTTATCATAAAAATATAAATACAAAAAATAACAATCACAAAAGTTCTCCTCCTCCCAAAATAATCAATATTTTTATCTGGAGAAAATCATTTTAGGTGTCTGGCTCTGCATATTATTGATGTATATAGGAAAAATGGAATTATATGACCAAACCTATTTTTAGTAAAATCATTATTTATTTTTACTTGACTTTGAGGAAAAGTGAATATAAATAGAACTAAAGATATTACTGGAATTTGATAGATATTTCTTCATCAAGGGAATTATTACTTACTAAATTATTCTTCTGTGGTTATAAAATCAAATCAGAAAAACAAAAAAAATTCAAGTACTTTTTAACTACCTGCTCCAATTATTTGAATCTCTAGTAAGAAAGACAAAGAAATTATCATAAACAGATGTCTTCTTATTTCCATAACCATTAGTTTCCCTTTTTTGCTAGTTATTATATTTACATTGTTAAAATTATGACATTTGCATTTCTTTTCTGTAACCATAATAACCCAGAATTGCCTAATATTAGTTCTATAACTAATGAGTTTAGAGCTTGCTCAGGGCTTGTATTTTTATCATAGGTGACATCTCATCAGTTATCTTGGTTTTTGTACAAGCATTTGATTGTAAAAAATTAAAAAAATAATATTACAAGCACTTATGCCCCACCACCCACATGGAACAAATATTACTTAATCAATTTGCTTCAAATTATATTTCTAAAGTAAAATCGTACAGATATACATTTGAACCTATGCCCAGGTTTCTTTTTTTTATGCTACCCATGAGCATTTAGTGATGTGAATTCAGTGTTGAGCATACATATCATTATTTTTAACATATTTAATATCTATTTCAAAATATCTTTTTTCTTTTTTAAAATATATTTTATTGATTATGCTATTACAGTTGTCCCATTACCCCCTTCATTCCCCTCCACCTTGCATAACCTCTCCCACCCAAATTCTCACCTTTAGTTCATGTCCATGTGTCATAAGTTCTTTAGCTTCTACATTTTCCATACTATTCTTGCCCTCCTCCTGTCTATTTTCTACCTACCATCTATGCTACTTATTCTCTGTACCTTTACCCCCTCTATCCTCCTCCCACTCCCCTGTTGCTAACCCTCCATGTGATCTCCATTTCTGTGGTTCTGTTCCTATTCTAGTTGTTTGCTTAGTTTGTTTTTGTTTTAGGTGTGGTTGTTAATAATTGTGAGTTTGCTGTCATTTTACTATACATGTTTTTTTTATCTTCTTTTTCTTAGAGAAATCCCTTTAACATTTCATATAATAAGGGCTTGGTGATGATGAACTCCTTTAACTTGGCCTTGTCTGAGAAGCACTTTATCTGCCCTTCCATTCTAAATGAAATCTTTGCTGGATAGAGCAATCTTGGATGTAGGTCCTTGCCTTTCATGACTTGGAATACTTCTTGCTAGCCCCTTCTTGCTTGTAAGGTCTCTTTTGAAAAATCAGCTGACAGTCTGATGGGAACTCCTTTGGAGGTTACTGTCTCCTTATCTCTTGCTGTCTCTAGGATTCTCTCCTTCATTTTTACCTTGGTTAATGTAATGATGATGTGCCTTGGTGTGTTCCTCCTTGCATCCAATTTCTTTGGGACTCTCTGAGCTTCCTAGAAGTCTATTTCCTTTGCCAGAATGGGGAAGTTCTCCTTTATAATTTGTTCAAATAAGTTTTTCACTTGTTGCTCTTCCTCTTCTCCTTCTGGTACCCCTATAATTCAGATGTTGGAACACTTAAAGATGTCCTGGAGGTTTCTAAGCCTCTCCTCATTTTTCTGAATTCTTATTCCTTCATTCTTTTCTGATTGTATATTTTTTTACTTCCTTCTGGTCCACTCCATTGATGTGAGACGCAGCTTTCTTTGCATCACTATTGGTTCCCTATGCATTTTTATGCATTTCACTTATTGTAGCCTTCTATTTTCATCTAATTTATGGCCAAAATCAACCAATTCTGTGAGCTTCCTGATCACCAGTGTTTTGAAGTGTGTATCTGATAGGTTGGCTATCTCTCAGTCGCTTAAAAGTACTAGTTGTGAGGTAGGCTTCCATGTGTTCTTCTGTTTGAGCCATCTGTTTTTTTTCCCTTTGGTCTGGTTGCACCTGTTATGTATGAGGGGAGGAGCCTTAGGTGTTCACCAGGGCAGGGCACCCCAGTCACTGGGTTGTGATGCTGTATGTGGGGGCTGGGTCCAAGAGGGAAAAATGGCTCTTGCTCCACTCTCCCTTGAATTTCAGTCCCTTCTGCCACTTCCCTCTAGCAAACTGGTTCCCTCTGCTGCCAATTCCCTTGTGGGTGGGCTTGTGCACCCTGTGGGACTTTCCAATGACCTCTCCTGTGAGTCTGGGAGTCTCTCCCTGTGCCTCAATCCCCACAGGTGTTTTCAGTCAGTGTCCCAAGGCTCTATTTCCCAGTGCTGGGATCCTGGGTTGTGTGCAGTGCCTTGCTTCACAATAGCTGCCTAACTGGGTCTGCCAGTTGCCACCCCTCAGCCGGGGTCTGCCAGCTGGGATCTTGCACACCCAGGATGCCTTATGCACCTGCTCTCAGCTCCAAGACCCATGCCTGGTTGCCCGACTCCGCCTCTCCTACTGGTTTGGATGAACATGTCTATTTTAACTCCTTGGTTGTCTCACTTTCATACAGTTCATTTTCTGTCAGTCCTGGTTGTTACCTTGTTTGAAAATTATTGTTGTCCCTATCTTGGTTGTGCGAGGAGGCACAGTGTGTCTACCTATGCCTCCATCTTGACTGGAAGTCTATTTCAAAAAATCTTAATACATTTAAGGAGAGAGGAAGATGGCGGCCTTGGAGGAGGAGTCCTGATCCCCCTCTCCAGTACTAAAGGGAAAATTTGGCCTATCTGAGGAGAAACAGAGCAGGAGACCACCGATATCACAACATCTATGGAAATAGGGCATCAGAAGTTATCAAGATATTGAATGAACAGACGGTATTCTACCACAGAAGTTCATACCATAAACATAAGTAACCAGAACAGATCAATTTAAGAAACAGAGGTTAACAAGAAGAGTCTCAGGAACAACGAGAAGACAAAGAAACAATCTACAAATGAAGGGAAAGGAGGAAGCCTCAAAAGGAATACTAAATGAAATACAGGCAACTCAACTATCAGATACTGAGTTCAAAACAATGATTATAAGGAAGGTCAACGAGCTCACAATGAGCTTCCAGAAACTACAGGGAAGCTACATTGATCTCACTGCAAACTATATCAACATGAAAAAGGAAATAGAAACTATCAACAAAGGCCAAGAGGAAATGAAGAATACAATTTCTGAATTGAAGAACACAATAGAAGGAATGAAAAGCAGGATTGATGAAGCAGAAGATCAGATCAGTGAATTGGAGGACAAAGTAGAAAAAAACATCCAGAAAGAACAAGGAAAGGAAAAGAGGCTCAGAAAAAATGAAGAGGGATTAAGAGAAATGCAACACAATACGAAACGTAATAATACCTGTATAATACGGATACCAGAAGGAGAAGAAGATGAGCAAGGGATAGAAAATCTACTTGAAAAAGTAATGATGGAAAACTTCCCCAATTTGATGAGAGAAAAAGTCACACAAATCCAGGAAACACAAAGAGTTCCAAAAAAGAGAAACCTAAAGAGGCCCACCTCAAGACACATCATACTTAAAATGGCAAAATTTCAAGACAAAGAGAGGATATTAAAGGCAGCAAGGGAGAAAAAGGAAGTAACGTACACGGGAGCCCCAATAAGGCTAACAGCTGATTTCTCAATGGAAACACTGCAAGCCAGAAGGGAATGGCAAGAAATAATCCAAGTAATGAGAACCACAGGCCTGCAACCAAGGCTACTTTACCCAGCAAGGCTCTCAATCAAGATAGAAGGCCAAATAAGAAGCTTCCCGGACAAAAGAAGTCTCAAAGAATATACCTCCACTAAACCAGCTCTGCATGAGATGCTAAAGGGTCTGATTTAAGGAAAGGAAGGAAAAGAGAAAGAGAGAGGAACACACGTACATAAATGGCAATAAATAAGTACCTATCAATAATAACCTTAAATGTAAATGGATTAAATGCTGCAATCAAAAGACATAGAATAGCTGAATGGATAAGGAAACATGACCCACACATATGCTGCCTACAAGAGACCCACCTCAGGATAAAAGACCTGCACAGGCTGAAAGTGAGGGGCTGGAAACAAATTTTCCAAGCAAATGGACAGGAAAAAAAAGCCGGGGTAGCGATACTCATTTCAGGCAAAATAGACTTCCAAAAAAGGGCCATAAAGAGAGACCCAGAAGGTCACTTCATAATACTCAAGGGAAGAATCCACCAAGAAGACATCAGTATTGTAAATATATATGCACCCAACATAGGAGCA
The DNA here is from genome assembly GCA_004024845.1 of Tonatia bakeri. Lineage (NCBI taxonomy): Eukaryota > Metazoa > Chordata > Mammalia > Chiroptera > Phyllostomidae > Tonatia > Tonatia bakeri. Next base: position 563 of record PVIA01014779.1, on the reverse strand, counting down.
CCCAAATACATAAAGAAAGTCCTAGAGGACTTTAAGAAAGATACTGACAGCAACACAATTATAGTGGGGGATTTTAACACCCCACTCTCAAAAATGGACAGATCTTCCAAATAAAATATCAAGAAAGATATTGTGGCATTGAACAATACCCTAAATGAAATGGACTTGACTGAACTATTTAGAGCACTCCATCCCAAAGAAGCTAAATACACATTCTTTTCAAATGTACATGGAACATTTTCAAAGATAGACCACATGATAGGGCACAAAGCAAGTCTCAACAAGGTCAAGAAAATTGCAATCATACCAAGCATTTTCTCAAATCACAAGGGAATGAAACTAGAAACCAAACCCAAGGAAAAAAACCCCAAACACTCAAAATCATAGAGATTAAATAGCATGCTATTAAACAATGAATGGGTCAAGGATGAAATTAGGGAAGAAATCAAAAGGTTTCTGGAAACAAATGAAAATGAACTCACAACAACCCCAAACTTATGGGACACAGCAAAGGCAGTATTGAGAGGGAAGTTCATAGCAATACAGGCATACCTAAAAAACAT